>OX453272.1:11873587-11876087 GCA_949710005.1 Ricordea florida
GTATGTAACCTGATTATAAATGAAAGTAAAAGGCCAGACTTTGGCGACAAGAAAAGGAGGGTCTCTTTAATCTTAATGAAGACTGCACACTCACAAATCCTGCCATCTGTTGGCTAATTACGCGGGATGACATCGTCAGCCAGCGTATAAAATTCAGAAGCGCATTCCTTTCGTCGTCTTGGGAGTCAAAAATTGCCTTGTTTTTTTAACTTTCCCGTATCCCGAGCCCGTCCTGAAAAAAATTGTGTGATTTTTATTGGCTATAACTCCAATCGAATCACGTGCAAGTCAGGTTAGATTGCACCATGGATATCCATGATCGCACAATCAGCAAAAAAACATACTGCGTCAGCAATTTTAAACCAACACATCCCGCGTAAACGCCTTCAGGAGTCTACTTGTATGTCATATATTAGCCACCAGATTACTGTATATGTACTCATTATCCTGTGATAGATAAGAGTAGTGAAAACACCCTTCCTCTTGGAGCTACATTGCACAGTGTAAATGTTGAAGGTTAATATGAATTTCAGATCAAAATGGTTCCAAACCAGTTTGATTTGTTTTTCCCTTTATTTCAGATTAATTTCCATAATCCTCCAAATCTGAAACAAAGGAAAAAACAATGCACTTTAAAAGTGAAAAAATCAATAAGTGTTGGTTTAAAATTGAAAGATGATGGTACAGTAGATGGTTTCTACCAGTTAAACAAGACTATTAGAAAACTTGTTCTTGTTAGGTTGCCCCTTTGCTTAACTGTTTGTTAATAATGATAATTATTATTAAGTAATTAATTATTAACAATTATGTAAAAATTAACTGCTTTGTCTGTAACTGTAGATTGATGTGGCTGTGAAGTGCCTGAAGTTGTGGAGTGATGAGGCCTTTCAACAGATGCAAATGGAATTCATAAAAGAAGCTAATGCGATGAGTTTACTTGACCATCCACACATAATAAGACTCCATGGAATAGTCCTGTCAGTACCAATGATGTTGGTAAGTTTAATGGCCAACAGCTATGTAGTAAATTTTGTTATGAAAACTTTTCAGCCTAGGGATTAGTTTCTCTAACGTTTCAAATCACAACAGATGGACTCTGTCATATTAACTAATCAGAACTCAAGCAAATGTGTGTCGCCAACACCAAGTACTGGGAAATATCTGCAAGCAAGTCATAATCGTTTTTTTTTATTGGGCTTACTTTAACTTCTGATTTGTTAAAGAAGTGACATTTGGTTACTTAGCAATTTTGTGTTACTGAGTACTCCCATCATTGAGTAGAAAGTCAATTTGTCTGGTTCGTTTAAAATCAAACACAGTCATATCCAGTCATCCTAGCTATGACAACAAAATTAAGCGGTATCCTTGATCACAGCATACATGTATGCTAATGATTAATCTAATACATGTATATAAGGTACCAGTATGTGCCGAGTTGATCATAGTAGGACCTTGGAAGGTGTGGTTAGTAAAATTTAATGCATTGCTGTAGAAAATAGGCCTTTAACCCCTTTAGTGCCTTTTCTTCAGCTCCTTAACCCTTTAAGTCCCAGTAGTGACCAGAATCCAATTTCTTATGATAATATTCACTGTTCATCAATCATTCAGGTTAGGATTTAGGATTTATCTAGCTTTTACTGGACAGCGGACCTGCCCAGTGGGGTTGAGCACGAACGGGACTCATAGGTCCCATACGAGGTGCCTGCCCACAGGTCTGCACTAGGGATGGTCACAGCCAGGGTTCATTACGTCCCTAGTGGTTCTTTAACATCCACAGAATTATAATTGTCAAGCGTTGTGAGACAAGACCTCCAGTTTATTGTCCTTATCCCAGAAGACTAGAAAGTCTAACCATTTGCAGATGCCATTGCAAAGGAAGCACTTTCTCCTCAGTTATTTAAAGACCCTGAGTGTTGGTCCGGCCGGGGCTTGAACCCACTACCTCCCGCACAGTAGTCCAGCACTCTACCAACTGAGCTAACCGGGCGGCGAGAGAGAGATGAGATAATGAGACGATGAGAATAAAGAAAATGATCGCCAAAAAAAAGTGGTCTTTATATTTTAACAAATTCTCCTGACTAGTACCATAACAAAATTAATATATGACAACAGTTAGGAGAAGATGAACATTGATATTAGGGCTTAAAGGGTTAAGCATGTGGTAATGTGCAAACACACTTACCGGTATATTACTTTTTAGGTCACAGAACTGGCGCCACTCGGTTGTCTTCTAACACAACTTCGCAATGAACCACATAACTTTACAATCAGTACTCTGAGTGACTTTGTAGTTCAGATTGCTTCTGGAATGGCATACCTTGAGTCACATAGATTTGTTCACAGAGACTTGGCTGCCAGAAATCTTTTGTTGGAGTCATATGAGAAAGTTAAGATTGGTGATTTCGGGATGATGCGTGTTTTGTCAGGAGATGATGACCACTATACAATGCATCCAAGTGGGAAAGTTCCATTTGCATGGTAATCATAATATTTAAAACCC
>OX453272.1:11881087-11913587 GCA_949710005.1 Ricordea florida
TATTACACTCCATTGTACAGTGTATCTCATTATCTTTTATTTATTAAATTTTTTTATGGTGTTTTATATTATCCTTCACTTTTTTAGCCCACACTTTTCTCCAATTTTAAGTAGAAACAAATAGCTGGCATTTTGAATTCTCTCATTTGCAACAAAAGAATTACTAAGGTTTATTTTTTTAAATATAGTAAAATGTTTACGCTTCTTACAAGCATCAGAAAAGTGGTTTGAGATGCACACAAACTGTACAGAAACTGGCTGTTAAATAGAATGATGTGGTACTTATTAGATTTTACCATCCATTGCTTTGATTATAGCTACTAGTAGTTCCCTACCAGTGAAAGTTTTACACATGCCAAACTTAGAATAGGCACGCTTGACTGTGAAATTATTTGTAAATAAAAACAAATGTACACTGGGATGTCGGGAAAGATCTCATGGATCTACAGTCTCACCATGAGTCCCCAAATACATGTACGTAAGACACGTTTAATTATTCCATGCACCATTCAATTACAGTATGTCAACATACCATTCAATTATGTACAGGGTCTCGTATTGGGTATATACATGAGATCTCTGCCTGCAAAGGGAAACAATTACATACAATGGGACTCGTGGTGGGTATATACATGAGATCTCTGCCTGCAAAGGGAAACAAATACGTACAATGGGACTCGTGGTGGGTTTATATTATTATGAGATCTCTCCCGGGATGTCTGCGCTGTTATGAAAGAGAATCACAGATGTTCCCACAGACACATTGGTTGTCAATGGTCTGTTTCATTTTAGCTTATTGTCCATCATTCCAGGTACACCCTGTGAATGCAACGGCCATATTCCCTTATGAAAGCAAGTGTCAGCAAAATCTTAGTTTCCAAGAAGGGGATATCGTAACTTTACTTGAGGCCAGGTGAGGATCTTGTGACATAGTCTTTCCATAATAGAGTCATTTCTGAGTTTGTACTTCAAAACAATTAACTTCTCTTTTAAAAGAATTATTGTGATAGTGCAATAAATTGTGACAACAATCAATAGTTACCGGTACATTGTACACTGGTTAGTTAATAGACCATTTCACAGTTACCGTATTTACTCGTGTATAAGTCGAACTCGTGTATAAGTCGACCCCCCATTCTCAAGGTCAATAATCGGATTTTTCATCATTTCTGGTTAAAGTAGTGAAATTCAGTCCAGTAGAAATTTCCCAAGAAAGTTAATCTTTTCTTCCTAAGAATATACTGAAAATACGGTAAATTAAAAAAGGCAGAGCGAAATGTAATCATGTGCTTTGAAGTTTATTAGGACTTGTTTATATCATCACGATTTAAGCACACTCGAGCACTTCGATTTTCTAGAGAATTCTTTTACAATATTTGGAAGTACCTGTAAATCGCATTGCATTTAACTAGCCTTTATCTGAATGTTGAGTTTGAAAGGAGATTTAGAAGGCCAGAGGAACGCCGAAGAACTTCGAAGAACTTTTGTCAGTTTTCGGCACATTTTTCGTCAACAAAAAAGTGTGAAACTCTAAATGTTAAGTGGTTTAAACGCAGACCTACTGGAGATGAATTGTATTGTGTCTTTTGATCTGTAGAGCAGACATTTTTCTTAAAGCTTCGCTGGTGTTTACGGTGCTGAACTTTCGTTTTCATCGAACGATTGCAGTAGCTTAGTGACCTGGCAAATGCCGGCAAACACTGCCATCTTTTCCAAGATGGCGGTGTTTTCATTAAGCGATCCTTTACTCTTGTTAAAGGTGTTTTCATTAAGCGATCCTTTACTCTTATTAAAGTAAAGGATCGCTTAATGAAAACACCGCCATCTTGGAAAAGATGGCGGTGTTTGCCGGCATTTGCCAGGTCACTAAGCTACTGCAATTGTTCGATGAAAACGAAAGTTCAGCACCGTAAACACCAGCGAAGCTTTAAGAAAAATGTCTGCTCTACAGATCAAAAGACACAATACAATTCATCTCCAGTAGGTCTGCGTTTAAACCACTTAACATTTAGAGTTTCACACTTTTTTGTTGACGAAAAATGTGCCGAAAACTGACAAAACTCGAGCACAATTAGAACTGGGTTTGTAAACTCGGTTTTCGTAACGAGTAAATACGGTATGTGCTCATATGACCTTGTTTTGTTACAAACCTTGCATCTCTTAATAATTATGTTAAATGTGTTGCACATGAAACTTGTTTAGTCATAAAAGTGGTAACACTTTTATGTCAAGGTCAAGGCACTAAGCACTTGACTTTGAAATGCCCTATAAGGTTGAGATAATAAATGAAGAGAGGGAAAGAATTTTTAGGGATCTGAAATTTACAATTTTATGAATTTGTTGGATGGGGCATTTTGGAAGGCATACGTGCTGTTTTTTAATATGCAGTTTATCGAGAGGTTTTTTCATTTACTTTGATGGAGGAAGAGATTGCCCATAATTATTCTTCCTGGTTTTCTTTTATCCTGTAGAGTTACAACTAGAAAATTCAGCCCAAGATTTGTGGGATTTAAGTTTTTGTCAAAGGGTTTTCTTGAATTCTACCAGAAACACAGACTTGAAACATGTAACTGGCTATGAATGTCTGCAATCACAACTTGTCCGCTTTCACTGATTGAATCCACCAAGTAACATAATACAGTAATTTATTATTTGAAGAATCAAGAGAAACCAAATGAGCCAGTCTAATTTACCTCTGTAGAATTGATGCACAAACAGGTCGTTGTTGCAGTTGCATGTAAATGCATGTAAATTTGGACTGTCCCATAATTTCCGTAGTCATATCAGTGTTACCCGTTGTTTGCCTAGAAACAATGTAAATGTTGTGCACTGATACCATGTAAATATCCAGTTTTCTATAATTATTATGCTGAAAACACCAGCGAAATACTAGTTGACGTCTCACAGGAAAACATGATACCGTGAAAATAACATTGTTGCTAAAACATCACCGATACCATGATTGCTAATAGCTGTGGTTACATAATAAATTATATCCTGCCTTAGAACTTCAAAAGGCATTTAAATGAAATGGTGGAATATATGTATTTCATTGGTGCCCTATGTAATAGATAGAACATTACATGGCGGTTTGCAGATGTAAAATTTCTGTTCTGGTGTTCACTGCATTCAGCCATGAAAATTAATACCGTGTTTGTCATTGCTTCAAGAGAAAATTAATGTTATTTTATCCCCATGCTGTCACATTATATCCTGTACATAGATCTGCAGTATTGTTATATTTTGTGTTGACCTTTTTTTAGTGTGGAATTATCCTGGTGGAAAGGCCAGAACATGAGAACAAGACAAGTCGGACTTTTTCCCTCAGAGCTGGTTGAGAGTGGATTGAGAAAAGGTACCTGTTTTGTTTTTTGGATAGAAAAAGATAAAGATAATGGTAGTGTTGATGTACTTTAAGATGAAAGATTTTGTTTCTTTGTATAGAAGGACTTTGAGATAGTAAATGTTCTTTTCTTAATTTCCTCAGATTTCCTGAATGGGAAACTTTTTCGTGTGGTCAAAAAGAGATATAATAAGTGTCTTACAGACTTCGTTTTTCTCGGTCCGTGCTGTAAGTCGCAGATCTTCATTTTTTCCCTCGATTTATGGCCCGTGCGCTTGTGCCATAAATCCAGAGAAAAAACTCCGTCTATATTTTGTAGTGCGGACCTCGAACTCCACTACTGTAGTATGAAGTACATGTATCTAATGTTATGGAAAAGATTGTTATTCATCGTGGTAACTTCAATGATAATGTAAATTAGTTCTATGGTCTAACGACTTGGTCGTTTTGGGTGGTGGTAGCGACGTTTCAACTGCTTACTGCTAGTCTTATTCAGGCTATGGGCTCGACTGTTCCCGGTGCAGCATTATATATCACGTTGGTGTGCTGTGATTGGTGCATTTCATGTATATAGTCTTAGAATGCTAACACTACACAGCTCCAGCGATGTTTGCACAAAGGTCTCAAAATTTGGCTCGCGGATCAAATTTAGTCTTATTGGTATATTTTTTTAAAACAGTTTTATTGTATTAATGGTTGCATTTCAACAAAATGTTGAAGTTTAAGGCACAGGACCGCCTATTTAAACGAAGTTTAGACCTTGCTAAAAAAAAACCATAGTCTACGTTGAATTGGAACTGCTTCAACTTCAACTTAACCTTTCTCTTTTGTACCACACCAGGATACATGTAGTCAATACCAGGTCAATGAAAAATTTAATGGATTAGTTTCATTATGCATTTATGCATTTATGTATCAATCGCTAATAATAAATTTATTATTGGTCAGTTGCGAACCCTTCCGTTGTTGATTAAAGCACGGATATAATTAGACACTGGTTGAATAACTGACTCTCAGTTTTAAACTCGAACCTTTTGCGTTTGTTTCATTATTCCAGCTGTGTCTCCAGTGAAAAACAAGAGCTCACCAAAAGCAAGGTATATTATTTTGTTATTGCCTGTGAATATTGTAATTAATTGCTTAAGATAACAAGAATTGCTGATAAAGGTCGAAAGACATTGAGGATATGGCATGACCACGTTGACACGCAAAGTTTTTTTTGTTGAAAAAAATTCTCACATATAACATGATCTGGAAAATCTACATATTGATATAGAAAATGTTTATAAATGATTCATATCGAACCATCATAGCCTACCCTTTTGCACTAGTGTCTACGTAAACGAGCAGCAGAAGACAAGCGACAAGAACGAGGGAAGGCTCTCCGCTCTGCCACCGTTTTTGTTACATATTTGTTTTATTCTACTCCTGTATAAGAATGCCCAAGATATACGTATGAAAACTTCTGCGTAACTTTGTCATTAGCTTACGGGGGGTTCAACTGTGTTTTGAATAAGTTGGTCGAGTATCTCACGAGTAACTTTGGATATTGCTATTTGTTTCCTGTGCAGAAGTCCAGAAAAGCAGCATTTGTCTCGGCCCAACTGTGGTAAGATTTGGAATTTTTGTAGACACTCCTGACGTCCTTGTTGTCGTTGTCCTTGTTGTTGTTGTTGTCCTCGTTGTTGTTGTTGTCCTTATTGTTGTTGTCCTTGTTGTTGTTGTTGTCGTTGTCCTTGTTGTTGTTGTTGTCCTCGTTGTTGTTGTTGTCCTTGTTGTTGTTGTTGTTGTCCTTGTTGTTTTTGTCCTTGTTGTTGTCCTTGTTGTTTTTGTCCTTGTTGTTGTTGTTGTCCTTGTGACGGAAATTATTCCGTGATTAGATTCCTGAGTCAATTAAGATAGTGTCAGTATTGACATATGACAGCTTTGGTGGCTCACCATGGAGAAAGATGATCTTACCTTTCAATCATAGTATCGCATATCATAAAGAGTTCTTGTTTTTAGTGCACGCGGGACGCGAGGAGAGGGATTACGCAGTTGTTATGTAGTGAGTTTGTGAGAGAAATATTCGGCGAAATAAACGGGAAATTAATCAGTTCGGAATATTGCGGTGGATTACTGGCCCATTTCCGAAACAGTGGCACCTCCGACGGGACACAGGTTAAATTAATCGAAGAACCGGCAACAGACATTCGGGAGTTACGAAACAACAATGGAAGCACTCATTAAGGAGATCGAAACCAAAGTCAAACTGTTGGAGCTAACCGAAGCTAAAACCAAAGGAATCCTAGCGGGAGGAAACGTCGAGACGATCGACAGACATCTAGATGCCCTTAGAAAGCTGTCTAAGGAAGTGGATGACCTGAAGATTCAGGTGGAACAAGCGAAAATCTCCAAAGGAGACACGCAACAAGAGGTCACCACGTGGAGTAGTGAAGTTGAAATGAAACTCGCAAGCGTCGATGAAGGCGTTGTGCGGGGTGGGAAACGTCTGAACGACATCAGAAGGGAGGCCAGCAAAGCCGGCAAAGAGGTCGAAGAAGCTGCATTACATCAACAAAGGAAGGAGCAATTGGAGTTCGAACGCGCGCGACTCGAGCTCAAATCAGAATATGACAAGAAGATGGCAGATGTAAACAAAGGCAAGAAACCAGATTCTAAGGGAGACACAGCGAAACTACCCAAGTTGACCATAACTAAGTTCAACGGGACTTACGAAGGTTGGTTGTCTTTCTGGAACAAGTTCTGCGCAGAAGTCGACTCGGCAGATATAGCGTCCGTTACCAAGTTTGCTTATCTGAAAGAGCTAGTCGACCCGAAAGTGCGGGCGGAAATCGACGGGCTACCATTCTCGAGCGAAGGTTATCAGCGCGCGAAGAATATCCTACAATCAGAGTATGGAAAAGAGTCAGAGATCGTCAACGCCTATATCAACAATATTATGGGATTGCCAGTGATCGCAAGTTCTAATCCGAAGAGAGTGGACGAGTTTTACAAGAAGCTGTTATATAACGTGCAGAGCTTGGAAACTCTCGGGAAATTGCGTGACGTGACAGGAAATGTAAGATCGGTATTGGAGAAGTTGAAGGGGATAAAGGCAGATCTAGTGCGTGGTCAAAGTGGCTGGCAAGAGTGGGATTTTGTACAACTGGTTCAAGCCTTAAAGCAATGGAGAGAAATTAACCCGGTGGAGGATAGCGAAAGTCCGAATTCGCACACGCGCGCGAAGTCCTTCCACGCACATGAACGAGTACGTGGGTGTGCCTACTGTGGCAACAGTGAGCACAGAGAGAATGATTGCACCAAATATGCCACACTGGACGAGCGGAAGAGGTTATTGAGTTCCAAGCGCCTCTGTTTCAACTGTGTTGCTGGAAAACACCGGGCTGCTGACTGCAAGAGTCGCTCAACCTGCAAAAATTGTGGTCAGCGGCACCACACATCTATTTGTGACAAGGCAACCCAGCTGTTGACAGCTACGTGCTCTGGTTATAGCGCCGTCGTGTACCCAGTCGTAATCGTTGATGTGGAGGGAGTGAGATGCCGTGCACTATTGGACACCGGGGCGGGGAGCTCTTATGCGTCAGCAGCGCTGCTCGACCGTGTTGGTGCGAGACCTGGAAAACGACAAGTGCGAAGAATCGAAATGATGCTGGGAGTCGCTACTCGGGAGGTGGAGATCACAAGTGTGAGTGTGGCAAATCTCAACGGAGATTTTCAGCTGACAATAGAGGTCACACGTGTGGAAAAACCGACATTGGTGGAACTTGACAACCCAAACTACAGTGACATTCTCGAGCGCTATAGTCATCTGAAGGGAGTGAAGATGGATGATAGTGATACGAAAGCACTGTTACCCGTACACCTAATCCTTGGAGCCAGTGAGTTTGCTCAGATCAAGACAAAGCAAGCACCACGTGTCGGAAGCCCTGGAGAGCCAGTGGCTGAGATGACAAGGTTTGGCTGGACCATCATGCACCCGGGGAAGGAACCAGACCTCTCTAGGATGCTTTTGACGCAGACATCCCAGGTAGACTACGAGAAGCTGTGTCAGCTCGATGTACTGGGGCTTCAAGATCCTCCTCTTGGAGATCAGGAACAAGTGTACCTCGAGTTCAAGGAGCAATTGCAGCGCAGCCCAGAGGGGTGGTACCAAACGGGGCTCCCATGGAAAGGCAACCATCCAACCCTCCCAAGTAACAAAGGAGGCAGTCTTCGAAGGCTAGATTCGTTACTGCGGAAGCTGGAACGGTCTGACCTCCTGGATCGTTATGACCAGGTGATACGAGAGCAGCTTGAAGAGGGGATAGTGGAGCGAGTATCAGGTCAACCAGTGGGAGTGGAATTCTACATCCCTCACAAAGCTGTAGTGAGAGAGGCAGCGGAGAGTACCAAGCTCCGCATTGTGTATGATGCCTCAGCCCGAGCTTCAGAGAGGGCTCCATCGCTCAACGAGTGCCTTCACGCGGGACCTCCGTTGCAGAACAAGCTATGGGCAGTGTTGGTTCGAGCACGTTTCCACCCTGTAGCTTTAACCGGTGACATAAAGCAAGCGTTTTTGCAAGTCCGTATACGCAAGGAAGACAGAGATGCTATGCGATTCCACTGGATTACCGACTTAGAGTCCAGGCGAGTGGAGGTACTGCGGTTTACGAGAGCGCTATTTGGCTTGGCGCCATCGCCGTTTCTTCTGGGGGGAGTAATCAAGCAGCACCTGGAAGCCTGCCGTGTTGAGCTCCCGGATCTGGTGAGACAAATAGAGAAGAGTTTGTATGTAGACGACCTTATCAGTGGTGGACCCTCCGTGCAAGCGGCCCTTGAAGTTAAAGATGGTGCCACCAATTTGTTAGGTCAAGCTTCATTCAAGCTACACAAGTGGCATTCAAATGTACCGGAAGTGGAGTCTCCTTTTGAGTCGCTTAGCGGAGACACTACGTTCGCAAAGAATCAGTTGGGTGCTCCTCAAAAGGGAGGGGGCTCCATTCTCGGGCTCCCATGGAATAAGAAGCAAGACACTATAGAAGTTAAGTTCCCAACTGACCGTGCCCAAGTAACGAAGAGAGGGATACTGGCAAAGATAGCGAGAGTGTACGACCCATTGGGACTCGTAGCATCCATGACGCTGGGCGGGAAACTATTATACCGAGACGCGTGTGAGCTGAAAACGGCATGGGATGCTCAACTTCCAGGTCAACTGGCAACCAAGTGGACGAGATGGGAGGCACGGCTGCCTGTGAGCGTCTCCGCACCCAGAGCCATACCTCAACATCGTGAGGAGATCACTGATATTGTGCTGCATTGTTTCGGCGACGCGAGCAAACAAGGCGTTTCTGCTGCAGTGTACGGCGTCATATCGCAGCCATCCGGAAATAGTGTCGGGTTGATAGCAGCCAAAGCCAGACTGGCGAAGCAAGGCCTGACCATTCCCCGCCTCGAGTTGGTCTCGGGTCACATGGCGTGCAACCTCATCATGAATGTTAAAGAAGCACTAGAGGGATTTCCGGTTGGAGAGATGTTCTGCTGGTTAGATAGCAGTGTAGCGTTGCATTGGATTAAAGGAGGAGGGAGTTACAAACAGTTCGTGAGCAACCGAGTCCACAAGATCAAGCAGCATGAAGAAGTGAAATGGCGTCATGTGGGCACTAAAGACAACCCAGCAGACCTCGGAAGTCGAAGCAGGAGCATCGAAAACGAGGAGTTATGGTGGAGAGGGCCTGAATGGCTACCAGATCGAGAGCGATAGCCAGCCGACATTGAAACAACAGCCACAGCAGAGAGTCAGGCGGAAGCAAAGGTGGTACGAGAAATATTCGCTGTGGCGCAGGTTCAGACAGACATCAGAGATGACCTGCTGGCTAAGTTCAGCTTATGGAAAACCCTGAGAGTGTGCGCTTGGATTGCACCTTTCATTCACAACCTGCGGAGCGTCAAGGCCGGCAGATCCAAGGGACCACTCACGACAGACGAGATCAACAAACAGCAACTCTTGTGGCTTAAGAGAGTACAGGACAGTTCACAGGGAACTGAGTGGTTCGAAGACCATCGTCTACAACTTAACCTTCAGAAGAATGCAGCTGGGTTGCTTGTGTGCCGAGGGCAGATCCAGGGAGACTACCCGATATATGTGCCCGATTCTCACCCGTTTGCAGACAAGATGGTTGCAGAAGCACATCTAACCACACTTCACGGGGGAGTGGGCCTCACAATGGCAAAGATTCGTGACAAATATTGGATCCCAAGGTAGCGACGCCTTGCAAAGAGGGTTGTTAAGGCTTGTAACGGTTGCACGCGTTTCCACACCTCAGCCTTCGCCACCCCGCCACCAGGACAGCTACCAAGAGATCGCACCGAAGGGAAAAATGCATTTCAGGTCATAGGAGTGGACTTCGCCGGACCGCTGAAATACAGGAAGCAGAGAAACCAAGAAGGGAAAGCCTACATAACGCTTTACTCTTGCAGCCTGACCAGAGGTGTTTATCTTGAGGTGCTATCCAGTCTAGAGACCGAAGAGTTCCTTCGAAGCCTGAAACGATTTATCGCCCGACGTGGCCGGCCAGAGAAGATTTACTCAGATAACGGGGGTACCTTTGTGGCGGCCGCTAAATGGCTCCGGAGAGTGATGACTGATGAGCGCCTCAACGAATTCCTCTTCCGCAAGGGAATTAAGTGGCAATTTAACCTGAGCAGAGCACCCTGGTGGGGGGGACAAATTGAGCGAATGGTTGGTCTCGTGAAGAGGAGTCTGTATAAAACTATTGGAAACGGATTCCTGACCTGGACGGAGTTGGAGGAGGTCATACTTGACGTAGAAGTCGCCATCAACAACCGACCTCTGAGTTACGTAGAGGACGATGTGCAACTGCCAATCTTGACCCCCAACTCCCTGTTATTTGGTCAGCCAAATGCACTACCCGAGTTGGAACCGCATCACTTGGAAGACAGGGATTTACGTAAGCGAGCGATGCAAGGAGGCCGTCTGGAAGCGATGGACGGGGGAGTACGTCAGGGGTCTCCGTGAACGTCACAGCCAAAAGAATTCCGGGATTCCACACGCCCCAAGTGTTGGCGAGATCGTGCTGATAAATTCGGACGAAAAGAATCGTGCAAAGTGGAAGATCGGAATCGTTGTGGAGCTTATCAAGGGGCGCGATGATGTTGTACGGGCAGCGAAGCTGCGCACAGGCACTTCGCATATAGAGCGGGCAGTGCAACAGTTATACCCATTGGAACTGTCCTGTGACCGACCGGGAAACGGAGGCGGACCAACCGAGCTGCGCATTGAGGCGCCAGAATTTAGGCCTACCCGGGATGCTGCCGCCGCTGCTAATCTACGGATTCGTGACGTAGTGCAGAATGAATCCCAACTGTAGAACGCTAGAAACTCTGTGACAGACAAAGGGCAATGTTCTGCTCTATCGTGAATATCGTTGTTGTTTTTCGTTTCGTTTTATCGGTTTCGTATGAACTTTGAACTCTGAACAATTCTTGTGTTTATCTCCTTTGGAGGTAAACAGGGGGAGTGTGACGGAAATTATTCCGTGATTAGATTCCTGAGTCAATTAAGATAGTGTCAGTATTGACATATGACAGCTTTGGTGGCTCACCATGGAGAAAGATGATCTTACCTTTCAATCATAGTATCGCATATCATAAAGAGTTCTTGTTTTTAGTGCACGCGGGACGCGAGGAGAGGGATTACGCAGTTGTTATGTAGTGAGTTTGTGAGAGAAATATTCGGCGAAATAAACGGGAAATTAATCAGTTCGGAATATTGCGGTGGATTACTGGCCCATTTCCGAAACTTGTTGTTGTTGTCCTCGTTGTTGTTGTTGTCCTTGTTGTTGTTGTTGTCCTTGTTGTTGTTGTCCTTGTTGTTGTTGTTGTCCTCGTTGTTTTCTTTGTTGTTGTTGTTGTCCTTGTTGTTGTTGTCCTTGTTGTTGTTGTCCTCGTTGTTGTTGTTGTCCTTGTTGTTGTTGTCCTCGTTGTTGTTGTTGTCCTTGTTGCTGTTGTTGTCCTCGTTGTTGTCCTTGTTGTTGTTGTTGTAAAACAATGCAGCTGAATTTAACAACAAATAATTTAACGTACATGTAGAAATACATGCAAATTCCAATGTGAGGCTTAGTGCTACAAACTGACCTTTAACTCAGCATAATTATAATTATCACTTACTCTTCGCCGTTACTTGCATGTACGGTGCTATTCCAACCATGACTTCTTCCCAGCTGGCCTGGGAGCTCACTTAGAAAAACAATGGTGGATCTCTTCCCGAGATTGTCAGTTCGATTCTTATTTAGGTCATAAACAGCTCAAAGAAATCAGTAGCGGTAGAAAACACTGCTTGAAAGCTTGACGTACCCCTATTATGTGTTGCTTTTCTTTGTCATCATCCACGAAACTGGATAATATTTTTATAGTTTACAGTCGTATTGTTGAGCGCTTTGTTCCTCTGTACCTTCCGTTCAATATCTCTCCCGTAGTAAGTTCTGTTGCTTCACTGTGGCATTTCTTTTGCTCGCAGATTGCGGAGCTCCTCATATTTACGACTCTGCGGTCGTTGTGTCACCGTCAGAGGCATCAGTAAGCAGCAGCGCCAGAAGCAGCTCCCAGTCAAGCCGCTCATCAGTAAACAATTTCAGTTCCTTCACCGAGTGTGACAGTGGCTACTCTTCAAGTGTAGACACAAGAAGATTGAACGTGTTGAACGGCGACAGCAGCCCAGAAGAGCGCAAGGTGAATCTTGTGACCTCTTATGAAAATACAAATCCGTGCTTTGGGAAGCAGGATTCCGAGACATACGAACTGATGTTCCCAATGGCTGGACCTGTCTCAAGTCCGATTCCGATTCCAAAGCAGAGCTCGGGAGAACCCCGTTACGTTAGAAATCACTGCTTACCCTCAGCGCCGCAGTTCACAGAGGAAAAGTGCCCTCTTGACTTTACCAGTTTTAACGAGGAAGACTACGTGGTTATTAAAAAGACCGACTCCCCGCCTCCCCTACCCCCACGGAAAACAGCCCCGTTGCTGGCCAGCCCTGTGTCACATTCATCATTGATGGAGTCTGGGAGGCAGACCAGAACACCATCCCCGTCAGCAAGCAAGAAGGCGCCACTTATTTCTGGCTTAGGTGAAGCTTTCACCAACGAGATGCTCTCCTATCTAAAAAATGTCAGTGTAAATGGAAGACCTGTAGATTCTGCTGTGGCACAAGTGAAAGATGACGTTTACGAAGTTTTGTCCGGGCCATTTGTTCCCGTTAAGAATTCTCAAGAGGCTGAGGCAAATAAGAGCCCTTCCTCAAAAAGTCAACGAAATTTAAAGCGGGAGCATTTTTACGAGAACCATTCTGTTTCAGCCCACAATAAAAATACTCAAGATCCTCAAAGTACGGAGAATGGAGGACAAAATGGGGCGTACGAGAGAGTCAGGTGCAACTCAGCTCAGAAACCTTACGGAAACAAAGCGCTTCATGGTGTTCGATGTAACAGATGCAACACGTGGCCAACAAAGCAGTGGGAAGCGGAGACGGTGTATTCTTGTTATGACAACCACAATCTTAAGGGTGCGGATGCGTCTTGTGTTGGGTCTCCTTACGACAACTGCAAGATCCGGAACGAGAAATACGATCCACTATCTTTTCCACAGGAAGAGCAAGTTGGTGAAAGGGGTACGTGCAAATCCCCTGAACCCACGTACGAGAACGTTGAGCTGCGAGCTGGGGAAACGTCTGGGATATGTTACGAGAATGTCGAGCTTGGCACTGCATTCTTACCGAAACCAGAAGGTCCAGTTTCTGGGAAGGAAACTGAGTGCCTGACAACAGCCCAGCCTTGTTATGAGAATTTTTCTCCCAAGCAAATACGGGATGATGTCGCGGGCAAAGACGCAAACGTCTCCTCAGGTAATCTGTATCAGAACTGTCAAATTCAAGACCAGACTGATAATATTGCAAGTAAAGGTGTGGCCATCCCTGGGATGATGGAGGACGATCTCCCAAAAGTTGACGCCATGTCGCGCTCGCTGCCCACAAACTGCGGCTGTGTTAGGTTGGTATCGGGTGAAGAATTAGGTTCTCTTAGCATGGTGGTAGGGACACATACATCACCTCCCCTTCGAAGAACCATCAGCGCTGATGCGATTAGAGATGGCTCCAGTAGCAACGACGAAGATTGTAGTGGTAAATCACCAGCGATTTTTTCCAGTGAGGTGGTTTTTGGTCAAACTGATGGTGAAGTGCGTCCTATACCACCAATACGGTGGAAACGGATTGCCCGTATGAACCAGGCCCTGTCTCTGGACGCTTCGTTGCAGCAGAGGTGGGCTGTTGACATGACTCCAGAACTTGCTGGTGTACTATTGAAACGACTGAAAATCACCGAGGGAATCATGTCTCCTCCGGAGGCAAACAACGATGACTCTTCTTCGAATAAAGATCTTGGGACAAGGAGACCACCATTACATTCCGAAACAGAAAGTGATTGCGCGGTGAGAGAGGCCTACACTATCCCTGTAAGTTGGTCCATGTACGAAAATGTCGAGACATCGAATACCACTTCTGTCTGTAATGATCAATCGGTTGTGATGTCTGACGGCATCAACTCTCAAACAGATGTTATGTCTGCCAGCAATAACCTTGCGACGTCTGCTAACAGAAGGCAGTCCGATTTGACGTCTTCAGCCGTTGAGCAATCAGATCTGGCGTCTGTTAGCAATGGCCAATCCGATGATACCTCTTTCAAAAGTGATCCTCACGATGCGTTCATCCGCCCTCCAGAACTCCCTCCAAAGATCCATGGAGCGGACAGCAATCATAGAGCCTCAAGGTTCAGGGAGATTTGCTATGAAAATGTTGACGTTGTAACGGCACTGGGGACCTTCGCGAGTAACAGCAAACCTTTATTACAGCCAGCTGTCACCACACCTCCTCCGTTGCCAAGGAAACTGTCACGGAGCGTGTCACCCTCTGAGTCCTAGAATCAAAGTAGTGAATGATGTAAGCAACATTGAAGCGGTTTAACAGGTGTACCTAGCTGTTTCAAGATATAATTATATGGAGGTCATTTTAGTTCAGTGCAGTGTTTTTTTTGCGGGAAAGTCTTAAAACATTTGACCTGGCCTTACAAGCGGAACCTTGTGGGGTTTCAGATCGTTGTTTCCAAATGAATGTACAAAGGAAAGAGACTGATTACTCTGGCCTGCTGTCACTTGTCATGAGGCGTTGGACTGACGATCTCGGCAATTTTTGCATGGATTATTGGAGAGAGGATTTTGGACTGCCCGGCGCAGATTGGTCCTTTCCACCTGTTAAGTTGAGTAATAACAGCGTAATGCTGCAGAAGTAATTTACACGTCTGTTTGGACTTTTGTAGTTAGCAGAGAGTGGTCGTTACCTCTTTGGCTGGACTTGTTTGAGACAACAGGCAGTCGACTATGGGCTACATTACATGTAGAGTATTATAATTATAATGCACTAAAAAGCAAATGTTTAGTGATAACAAACATGGTAGTTAAAAATATGCAGACATGTACTTTGTGAAGAAGAAATTGTGTGTCAGTACAACTTGTGATTTATAATCACTGACGCCTGAGAATTGCAAAGCGCTTGGTATGTAATGTGCCCTTGGTCCAATGCAATTTTAATACCATCAGTGGACATGAAATGCACTAGCAATTGACTTGCACATTTATTTAAGTATATTTTATCTTGAGAATTAAGTGTGATGCTTATCGATAAATCCTTACAAATTTTTCTATTTGACAGTTCAAAATGGGAATATTTTGTTCAGTTTATTGCAAAAAAAAGAAATATTCAAATATGCTTTATAGTCTTGGCGTCGACCGTCATATATTTTTCCTTGATACACATTAAATGATGCATTTCGTTTATTTATTTATTTTTTTTTTCGATCGTCTTTCGTTATTACACGTTCACACCTGCAAATCACTTATTTATTAAAATTAATGTACGTGTATTTATGACTTTTAATTTTTTGGTAATTTTAGAAAATTATTCAAGAATTTGTTTTTCACGTAGGAATTTTGATATACTTTTATGGTAGCGCAAGATAGTAATGCGAAGTTTGAGCACCCTGAGGTTCTGGTTCGTTTTCTGTACAGGTTACGTAATAGTGTTAACCGTTGTGCTGACAACCTTGTAAGAAATCTTTGAGTCAAGATTTCCCTTGATTTGTGTAAATAACTTAAATGTTTTGTTTTATTTTTGGTCATTGGTGTTTGTTAAGTATCTCACAGGTTTTGGAACCAAGTATAACCAATTAACAGCGGAAATGTGTAAAAACAAGTGTCAAATTGATATTGCTGTTCTACCACTGCGCTGGACTCTAGCAGTGACACGCACGTACTGTATATACATTGCTCTAGCTTCAAGACGTAAGTTTGAACTGAAGCGAGTACGATTGGGATTTTAATTAGTTTTTCATTACGAAGGGCTTCTCTTCAGGAATCCATTTTTCTATTTCCATAGTTTGCTGTAAGGAAACCGTCAGTTATTTCCGCAATGTCTCCATCCTACAGATCTGTCTGCATGACATTGCATCGATGCCATTAAGATAACTTACGTATTGTTCACCTCTGGAAGTGAACAGTACATAACTGGAAGTAAATTGAAGTTTCTTGATTCTCCTTACATGTCTTAACTGACAGCGTCTTAGTACCGTAAGGAGAAGGTAAGTATTGGTCACATCTGGTAATGAAAGGGTTAGTGGTTAAAAGATCTTATTAGAGTCGCTTCCGTTTTTGAGTCGGTATTGGTACACAAAGGTCCATGAAAAGGGAGGTTGTAGAAGTTGTAGTTTTACGAACCATTTGGGGTAGGAAAAAAGATATTAGGATTAATAATGGAAACGGTTTGAACCCAGGAGCAGTAGTTGATTGTTGAGTTTGATTGTCCGGGTGTAAGAAGTTCAGAAAAGAACTGTTGTCGATGACTTAGACCGACGTTTCGACAACGTGAGCGGAAGTCATCATCAGAGTCCAATGGTACTTCCGCTCTGGTTGCCGAAACGCCTGTCAACGTCATAAACAACAATTCTTCTCGAACTTAGCTGCACCCAAACGATCAAACTGGAGGTAAAAAAAAAAGAGAGAATTACAAGTAACAAATGGAGATTGTGTCTCTTTGAATCCATGTAGTTGTTTATTCAACATTTGATATTTGTCTTAGAATTTACACTAGAACACAAGTATGTTCCGGTCATTGAAGGCAGCGAATGCCTTTGCCATGCAATATCATAATAGTTTAATTATGTTTTATAAGGCACAGAAAGTGGAAGCGGAGTCAAAGCATTTAGGATTAAATAATAGAATTATTCATTACTTGGAGCACGCTTTATTTTGTTATGTATTATTTATTTTGAAAGTTGCACACATTTGCTGGATGAAGTGTCGATATTCAACTTTTCACAATGCAATTCTTTTCAGTAGGGACTGCCGTTGCATTGATAATTATTGTTAATATATTAATATTTGATGCTTTAGACATCGCTCAATGTGAACAGAAGCAGTGAATAAACCATGCTTAACGTTGAGTCCTTGTAATGATTTCTTGCCGCCTTTCGATTGTTTTATTTGTTAAGTAGAAAATGACGCTCGTACTGAAATTTGTAGTCAGGCGAGACGCATATCAGCGTCAGGGCTTGCTGTGTGGCTTAAGTCGGTTATGCAAGCATGAGAAATTGGATAAATCAAACGAGTTGATTAAGTAAGTGATACCACCGTAAGGTGAATGGGAGGTGCTGACGTTTCGAGCGTTAGCCCGTCGTCGGAGCGAAGGGCTAACGCTCGAAACGTCAGCACCTCCCATTCACCTTAAGGTGGTATAACTTACTTAATCAACTCGTTTGATTTATCCAATTTCTTGTGTTTCAATTTCCCACCGACGCAGCACCAGTTTCTTTAGAAACTATCCCCACAATACTATGCAAGCATGAGTTTTGGCATCATCCAGCATCTCGAGCATAATTTTTTTTTTTTTTCTGAATTTAGCACTGCCAGCATTATGTAGCTTTTTTGACGTTTTTGACAAAATGAAAAGTGATGAGATTTCGTTTTGAACATACTTTTGTTTTCGTTTTTTGTTTGTTTGTTTGTTATATATACAAGCACCGTACGCAAAGGCCTGAGACCAAAAAACGGCACACCGACGAAACTGACCTCGGGCAGCCAACAGCTTTTTGATTTATTATTTTTTTTTAATAGGAAAAGTATATATATACATATTTAACAAATAAAGAAGCCTAAGCCGTGTATTACACTGTGATAAAACATGACGGGCATTTGAGAACACGAGTGAAATGTAGAAAACACGAGCCGCAGGCGAGTGTTTTCTACATTTCTCGAGTGTTCTCAAATGCCCGGAGTGTTTTAATCTTAGTGCAATACACGGCTTAGGCTTCTTTATTTGCTTTATGATATAGATTTTACATGCCGCGAGTAGAAACAAAAAAGCACACAGATCGCCAAACCGACGCCATTTAATACTAACTTCTCGACTGTTTTCGCTTCTTCTTCTTTATTCTTCATTTATTTGTCTTATTCGCAGAGAACAAAGAAAATGTTTTTCGCCGTCCAGTTTTACAGAATTGTCGAGTAGAGGTAATATGGCGAAAAACAATAAAACACGCTTTTTCTATGTTTTATACTCTGATAAAACATAGGTTTTTGACCAATCAGAGCGCGCGTAAGAACGTAGCTATATTATAAATATATATATATATCCGTTTCTGGGAAAACATACCTTGAGAAATTGCCCCTGACGTGAAAAATCAAAGCACCAGAAATTGCACCTGACGTGAAAAATCAAAGCACTTTGAGCTTAGCATTTAAAACCAATTACTTTAACCAGACCTAAACCAAAGCCTATTAGGCCCCCCTACTGCCCCGCGCCCGACCAACCCCGTTCCCCTGCAGCGTCACTAACTGTCTGTAGAGTTTACAGACAAAGTAAAGTACCTTACGCAAGCTTTGATTACAGACAAACAACTGAGATGTGAAATTTAATAAAATAACAGAGATGTTAAGCCTTAAAACCAAAATTCCCTAACCCTACTCCCGACAAAAGAAAAGCACCGGTCTGACAAAGACAACATGGCAAGGTAGAACTGGGTATGAACAATTCGTTGGCACCATCACAACCGTTCTCCCCCATCAAACGAAGAATGCGTGCTAGACCTAATTCCGGGCATCGCCCGGTTTTACGCAAAAACGTTACCTTGAATTCTGCAGGTAGGTTCTCTAAGAAACACCTGGATACATACTTCTGACGTAAAAAGATTAAAAAATTTAATAAAAACGTTTCGGTCAGAGGCCTTCAGTTGTTATAACTTTGAATAAAAACGAGCTTTAATTAAGATTAAGGTGCTAGTGATTTCATGTGACAATCTAGTGAATAAGACACAGAGTCACGTGAAAGCGCAGAAAATAGTGCTAATTAACAAACGACAAAATCAACAAGGCTACTTTGAAAATAATCGGCAGAATATGACAAATGAAAACTAAAGACTGAAACACTAAACTGGTTAAAACGAATAGAATAACCGAAGAGGCAACGTGGCAAGCATTAGAAAAAGCTTTACCCACCCTGACATATAACTGTAAACTTCAACCGTACCAAAATCCCAAAACGAGGCCTTTGGAGCCCAAAAGGGCAAATTAACATCATTACCCTGTATAAGGACAAGGGAGAGAAGTCCGACTGCTCCAACTACCGCGGGATTACCCTGCTCTCCATCGTAGGCAAGATTCTAGCCAGGGTGCTGTTGAACAGACTGATGCCAAACATCGCAGACGAACACCTCCCAGAGAGTCAGTGTGGCTTTAGAGCCAACAGGAGCACGACCGACATGGTATTCGTCCTTCGACAGCTCCAGGAGAAATGCCGCGAGCAAAACAAGGGTCTCTACGCAACGTTTGTGGATCTGACCAAAGCGTTTGACACTGTGAGCAGAAAAGGTCTGTGGCAAATCCTGGAACGTCTCGGCTGTCCGTCAAAGTTCCTCAACATGGTCATCCAGCTCCATGAGAACCAGCGTGGCCAAGTTAGACATAGCAGCGACCTCTCCGATCCATTCCCCATCAGCAACGGTGTGAAGCAAGGTTGCGTCCTCGCGCCGACACTTTTCTCCATCTTCTTCAGCATGATGCTCCAGCGAGCACTAGATGACCTTGATGACGAAGACGGCGTCTACATCCGGTATCGCACTGTCGGCAGTTTGTTCAACCCGAGACGGTTACAGGCACACACCAAGACGCTGGAGCAGCTGGTCCGAGAGCTGCTGTTTGCAGACGACGCTGCCCTCCTTGCCCATACTGAGGCTGCCCTGCAGCGCATAACCTCCTGCTTTGCAGAAGCTGCGCAGCTCTTTGGACTGGAGATCAGTTTGAAGAAGACAGAAGTCCTGTACCAGCCAGCACCTCGCGAAGAGTACCGCTCTCCTCACATCACCATCGGCCAGTCAGAACGGAAGTCAGTCCATCAATTCAGCTACCTGGGGTGCACCATCTCTTCAGATGCCAAGATCGCATTGCCAGAAATCAGGGACATTTTGCTCCCGCGTTAATTGGTCAGCGGAGAGTCAAGTTCCTATATGAATCTAATAAAAACAATGGTGGCTCGACTTTCAAGAAAGGAGCGAGTTCAACATAAAATGCTTCGTAATCTAAGCAGCTTGGACCTATTGTTACTGAAGTGAATTTGCTTCAATAAATTCAATAAGTTGCTTCTTTTTGAGTTTTGATAAGCCTTTTGGTCAAAGACCTTTTCCCTTAATAATGTCTGCATTTCAGTTGTAGACACTAGCAGTTCGGTTTTGTCGCCAAAAAATATTATTTGCAAGGCCCTTTAATGACCTAGGAGACTGGAAACTAGTTTACAACCCTGAATAAATTAAATATGGCCGCAGTATCGAGCAGTGTAAAGATTCCCAAGGTTTTATCTTTCTGTGCATTCATAAAGATGGCGCACTACCAGCTTTTCACGTACCGTAAAACTGGGGACATTCAATAGCTTTTGGAAGTATCTTATCGACAAGAAATTACTCTTTTTTTGGACTCTTTGGATGCTGCAAACTTTCCACAACTTAAAGCGAGTCGGAGCTAGTTGACCACATCAAGGGTTGTTCCTCAAATTGACAAGTATTAGGGTCGGAGTTAGTGATATTTCAAAGAAATGTATGGCTGCAGGAACCTAAAACGTGGGTTGAAATGGAAGCCTCGCGGGAAGTAAGTAGACCTATGGCTTTTAATTTGTTTTTGTTTTAGAAGGATAGCTTAATCACTGCTGAATAAATATCGAGTCGGAGCTAAGGAATATTCCAACTCGTTTGTCTTGTATTTTGGAAAATTTCAGAATTCCCATACATTTTCTCTAAGGATTTCGGCGCCTTTAAGGATGAAATGCGCATGCCCGTCTACCATCTTGACCCAAATTTCTGGCAATGGACAAGGAAATCGACTACCGACTGGCAAAAAGAAACAGTGCGTTTGGCAGACTCTACAAGCGAGTGTGGCACAATAAGCATCTGAAGAAAGCTACCAAGATCAGCGTGTACCGCGCAGTCGTACTAACCACACTCCTGTACGGCTCGGAGTCGTGGGTCACCTACCGTCACCACCTTCGACTTCTCGAGCGATTCCACCAGCGCTGCCTTCGCTCCATACTTAACATCCATTGGAGCGACTACGTCACAAACGTGGAAGTCCTTGAACAGGCGGGTGTCCCCAGCATAGAGGCCTTGCTGATGAAAGCGCAGTTACGCTGGGCAGGGCACGTCTCCAGGATGGAGGATCATCGCCTGCCCAAGATCGCTCTCTACGGGGAACTCTCCTCCGGGCACCGCGACAGAGGAGCACCAAAGAAGAGGTACAAAGATACTCTCAAGAAGTCCCTGTCAGCCTGCCACATCGATCATCGACAGTGGTCAGCCCTTGCCGCTGACCGAGACGCTTGGCGTCGCACCATCCACCAGTCAGTCTCCTCCTTCGAAAACAACCGTAGAGCCGCCCTTGTGGAGAAACGCAGTAGAAGGAAGAACAGGGTCGCCACAGCACCCACACCGGATACGACATTCCCCTGCAGCCGCTGTGGACGGGTTTGCCTATCACGCATAGGACTTATCAGCCATCAGCGAGCCTGCGCCCGCCGTGGACACCCTTGAAATCTTCGTTCGCGAAGCCAAGCCAAGAAGAAGAAGAATTGTAAGTACATTAATATAATTGATCATCGCAGTTATGATGTACACAACTTAAGCAGCTGTGAAATTTAAAGCCTGAAAAAGCCTCAGGCCTGAACATTAATTGTTGGATATTTGTATAAAAACAAACCCGCCGGTCACGGAGAAAGGTTATTCTTCCTTGTTCTGTCTTTATTTACCTTCCCCACTAGCAGAGGCCTCTTTTCCTTGTATTCAGCGTGCGGACAAAAGAGACTCTTTTCTCCCGCAGGCTAAATACCAGGAAAAGAAGCCTCTGCTAGCAGGGAATTATTTACCCCACTCTGTTTTACTTTCGACTAAAAATCAAGTAGCATAATTTTGATGGTAGGAGGCATAATTTAGGGACTGACCATTAGAAAAGTGATGGGGAGGGGTGGGGAAAAAACCAAAAAAAAAATTCATGCAAGGCAAAAATGCCAAAAAAAAAATTCATGCAAAGAAGAAGGTAAAAAAAAAAATTCATGCAGAAGGAAGGTCCAATTGTGACTTTTTCACACGTAGTAAAAAAAATTCGTGCAGAGGGGTTCACCTGAAAAAAAATTCCTGCAAAAGCAGTGAGCGAAAAAAAAATTCGTGCAAGCTGAAAATTCCCCACTCCCCCCCCCCATCACTTTTCTAATGGTCCGTCCCTTATAGAAACTGGCATAAAGTCAACATATATAATCTCTGAAAATTCTGAACACTGCTAGAAGCACAATATGCTCCTGTCAGAGCACAGTCGACAAACTTGCTATCGTTCTTCAACATTTTGTCCCAGTGAACCTCCGACTTAACGTATGTACATAAGGGCCTCGATTAGATGGGGATATGTGACAATCTCGTTCCCAGGGCTCGTGTCTCCTTGACCAGTTGTCGGGATCGAGGACAGTTGACGCAGCCGCTTTGGAAAGTAGTTTGGATGACAACCAAATAGATTCCATAGTTTTTGAAAGCACACGGAATGGTGAAAGAGCAAGTAAATAAGGAGGGAAGGGATCCTTAATTCAGAGTTCTTTCAGTTTCCACCATTTCCTTCTAACTTTTTCATATCAGCGACACGAAAACTAGTGAATATCACTGAGACAATTTAAAAACCATTTGTATCATGACCGACATTACTGTCATGGAAAGTAACAAACACTGCTAATATATAAGATAATAATAATCTTCAAACAGCAAACACAAAAATTGTGGGGATAGTTTCTAAAGAAACTGGTGCTGCGTCGGTGGGAAATTGAAACACAAGAAAGCTCCGACGAAGGGCTAACGCTCGAAACGTCAACACCTCCCTTTTACCTTACGGTGGTATAACTTACTTAATCAACTCGTTTGATTTACCCAGTTTCTTGTGTAGCAAACACAAAAAGCCGAGTAATTCTCTCAACTAGGGTGTTTGATCGAGGCAAGCTCCATTGAGGGCAATCTTTTAATTTAAACTCTTTAAAAAACTTATATATGCGCCTACAAGGAGCGAATCACCGTGATTCGCTCCTGGCCTGCATAAACTACTTTAAAACGTCCCATGAGAAAGTTTGGAAGATTCGTTATTCAAACTGTAAGAAAGTTTGCAATTCTCAAATCTCCTGTTCGTCGGCGGTTTCGCAACTTTAATCCAAGACTGAACCGAACAGCTTTAAAGCCACTGACTAACCGCTCTACCCTAACCCCACCCCCTCAGCTTTGTCTACAATTTCTATTTATGAGGGCTAAAAGCGGACATGAATCGCAATTTCAATTTTAAGTGCTTAAAAAGGAATACAAGTCCATTCTTCACATAATATGTTTGAAGGTTACACAGTTCGTATTGGAACGCACTCCGCACGTAAACTGAGTCGCCTGCGATTATTCATTGTCGTTGACTTTATGAGAGACATTGAAACAACTAGTAAATCGGGAAACTGACTTGGCTCTAAAACTCAACTCCCTTCGAAAATAATAGCGTTAGCTGCTATTCAGGAAAAAAAAAACAAACAGCGTTACAGCTATACAGAAAAAAGCATCAGCCATCAGTACAGAAGAATACAGCAGTAGCTGTCCAGGAAGCAGGAAGAAAAAAATGCTTCAGCTATTCAGGAAGAAAATAGACACTAATCAGATTCAGACACTGCCGTTTGCCCCAGGAAAAAGAATACACATTGGATATAGCGATACGGTTGAGGAGCAGGTTAACAAGCAACCTGCTTGAGCAAAACCTTTCCCTTTTTCTACACCAACCACTTAGCTTCCGCTCTTTCAGTTTTGTAGCTGTAAATATGTTTTACACAATTGTTTTGAGCGCGCGTGGCTTTGCAGAAAAAAGCGCCTGTCCTTGCTTGGCTAGAGTTTAATTTCATCAAAATATTACTAAGGCGTGAATGACAAGAAATGTGAGGGTAAAATCTTGAGAGGCACATTATTAAATGAGTACGTAAATGTTATGATTCAATATATTCTGTTTTACTAGTTGCCTCAGTGTTTTCCTAAGCAAAAACCCAAAACTACATATTTGACCTAAACACATGTTTTACAGCGTTAATGCTCGAGTCATCATTCTCAACAGGCCGATTGCTGTTATGGTGCCGCGTAACATGTACAGTAGATGCATACGTTGCTTTGTTAGAAAACCTTCATAGCCAATTTCTGTTTGTATGTACATGTTACGCGGCACCAACATCGCGCCACAATGAAAATATTTTTTTCAAAATGGAGCACACGATAATCAAAAGTGACCATAATGCGGATAAATAGAAGGCGTGTGAATCAAAAACGTTGCGGATTCTATAGTTTAGTATATTTGACATTTGATCAAATTAACTTGGACGATTTTAAAGACGACGACTGGAACAGGATATTAAGATCTACTCAAGATCACTACAAGCGTAAGTATCCCAAAGGTACTGTTCCATATAGTACCTTCGCAGCCGTTCCTAGGGAAGGAGCGTTGCGTGACAAGACTAAGAACGGCTGCGAAGGAGACTGTGTTCCTTGTGACCCATGGAAATTTTGAAATATCAGGCCGGAATTTTTGTTTAATTGAAAGTACTGCGCACTCGTACTAACTTTCCCGTGACATCTGCCGGCCTCAAACTGATTTACGGAAAAAAAAAAAACTTGAGCAGTAGACGGCTGATGGAGTATCGGATATTAAACCTATCACTGCCAGAAGTGATCAATGTGTAACTTCCCCTCACAATACCAACACATTGTTAAGCAAACAAGTGACGAGAATCAAGAAAATTATCAACCCTGATCAGTATTCTGATATTGAATGGATCTTCTGCCAAATTCTCCAAAGTAACATGTAGGATAGTATATAACACCTGATAACACTCACAAAGGAAATTCACAACATGGATTTTGGCTGTGAAAGTGTTTAAGAATCAACCCCCATAAATTCGTGTCGAACGCACTTTTAATGATTCATTACTCTAATGATTCATTAGTTCTATATGTTTACCATCCTGTGTGCAAATGTACGCTGGACAGAAGCCAACCTATATAAGGAAATGTCAAAGTTATCACGCATTTGTGTCTGAGTGAGGGTGTATCAACGACTTATTATTATTTTTTTTTTTTTTGTATCATCTTTCGCTGTGGAATGGGTCACTGGCGTTTATCCAGCGGCGTGTCAATAAATAGACACTGCATTACACTGACGTTTAAATACGTTCTCTTCACTGCTGTACGTGCCGTCTCGCACAGACAAAATGTCTTGCAAAGACCGCACTTTGTCGGTCTGCCCTGGTACAGTTCTGTCTGTTCTGTCTTTGTTACTTTATTCTGCTGGATTTATCAGAGTCGAAGTGAAATTCACTGGTCATGACGTGCGCTTGGCGGCTGTAGAGGAAGCTGTAGTTTCGGTGAGGCACGACATAGCGCTGTCTACAAATCAAGGTACCGCTCCAACCGATAAACTTTGTGACTTGTGCTGGAAATGCAACGTTTTAATTTCTTTTACAGTGGTACGAAAAAAAAAATTAGATTTTTGTTTGTTACATTGTCTTAATATATACCTTTAACATTAAAATGATATAATTGCTACTAGCAAGCTAATCCGGCAATGGGCGGTCAGCGGAGGCTGACCCTTGAGAACGATATAGAAGCAATACCTCGACGTAGTTTTGCTTTCGACTGACAAGAGGACAAACATCATTAAGACAGAAAGATAATTTGTTAAGAAAAATCTGATTTTCAATCTCTTACACCGCTGCATTTCGCAAGCAAACCTGATTGGATTTTTTTCCATTAAATTCAAATAACAAGCTGGTCGTACACGTTGCTGATTAACTTGGAGTCCCAGGGGCTTTTTGTTTCCTGGTTGTATTGTCTGCTTCATAATTGTGAGTTTTATTGTCAAAATTTATCATTCATAAGTGATTTGTAATCTTAAATTAGCAAGGGCAGGACAATACCAGGGGCACCCAACGAAACATTTTCCCAAAATGCAATATTCAACCCATCACAATGATAAGTAAACACTTTAAAGGCATTTTTAGTATTTTTTTTCTGTTGCTGGGAAAAAAATATCTGTTCCGCACTCCCAGCAGGATGGTAAGAAAAGTTCCACTTCCCAGCTACGTTGCCTGGGAAATTCCCAGCCAGCTGACTGTCTGGTGATTTTTTTCCCAGCCAGCATTTGAAAAAGACACTAATTAGTGAAAAACGCATGCTTGTCCTGTATTCCTTTAGTTTTGCCATTATTTTGCTTCCGCGTATGAGAAAATGCCTTAAGAACGTGTCCACATGAGATCCATGCAATATCAAAATTTGAGTCCACATGGTATCCTCCAGAATTTGATACTATTTTGTGTACAGACTGGTATTAGTCCAAGTTAAAAGCCTGCCAAATGTTTTTCCGAAAGTTCGAGCAGTTCACGAGATACAGTGGTCCGAGTGAAATGACACAATTTTAAGTAAAACCATAGTAAATTCGCCCGTGAAGTTTACAACTTGCTCAGAGACGATTCAGAGCAGAAAAGAATCTTGGCAAGTTTAAAATGAATAGCATACTTATTCTAGTCAACTAAATTTGAAGAGGATGCGATGACCATGTTTGAAAATATTAATGCATTCATGAAATTGAGAAACCTTAAGAAATTGAGATTTTTTATAATTCGAATTTCTAGTGAAAATCGCTTAAAATATCTTGGATGCGGCCATGTTTCTGCTCAAAATTACTCCATTTCCATAAAGTCTATTTGTTTAGGAATATATAGATGTGATAAAATCTATGTGAAGCTACGTACGTATAGCCATGCGAAACAGATATTTTGTGTCGGTATTTTGCTTACGATGACGAGCGAATGACAATGGAGGACTATGACATCAATTGACATCTGGTAAATCATGTTGCTGATTCTGGAGAAGACATTCTCAGCTCACATTATATTTTTATACAAAATATTAGGTTTATAAATGTACCTGATGAAACAAATTCAACTTGGAGTGCTACTGAATAAAAGTGCACCGCCGCCATCTTTATTTTGACAGTATTAGTACCACAGGGTACCCAAGGCATCAGGGTGTTATTATCAGAGGATTACCGCTGGCACGAAACTTTTTGGAATCGGAATAATTACAGCAAGTAAACTTTTTACTAAATGCAAATAGTATACAATGTTGTGCTGGTGCGTACAAGTGGTTTGGACGTCTTTCTCGTCGGAAGACAGCGCATACGCCTGGCAGTGATCTGCGCACGGGCTTTCCTCAGTAACATGCAGCTTGTCTTTTCTTGTAACCATCATAACCATGCTTTGATCGAACATGCTGTGTTCATTTTAAAATGTAGCCGGTATTCCGACAATACTTTATTATATGAGTTACCTTGTCCAGTCTCGCAAAGCAAACCGAATTGTAAGTATACCTCTGTACGGTTTCTGTTTGCAGGATGGCCGAGTGGTCTAGGGCGCGGTATTTCAATGCGGTGACCCGGGTTCAAATCCCGCTCTGGCCACTACCTGGTGTTGTTCTGGGTAAGTACCTGGTTCAACTCCTCGATCATCCTTGTAAATAGCCAACTGGTTTGCCTCCCACCAGTTGGGATTCTTAACTATGTTGTATGTTGTATGTAAAAAAGTGACTCTGAAAAACCCCGTAGAGGGGACGAGCCACTATATGTATGTATGTATGTATGATGCTCGGGATATTTACAAACTTTGCTTGGCCGCCTTCCCAAGCCAAATTCATTCCTGTGCTCGGGACAAATTGTGAAATCTTCTCCGCACTCGTCGAACAACCCAACGCGGGCCAAACATAATTGCCGTCTTCCTCGACTCCTTCACGGGAGGTTTTAAAACAACCATACAAGTGCCCTTTTGTGCTACTGGAACAATTCTTTACAGTACAAATAGATCTAGCACTCTTGCTCTGAGCAGAAGGGTTGCATGCCTTCTTAGAATATTTCTGAAAAGAAAAAACACATTTAAAGTCTTCCTTTTTTACGAATTGTCTGCTGGCATGATTATCCATGAAAAGCGTGGGAAATGCACTTGGTATCTGGTGCGTGTCACGCAATCCTCTCACCGCGTAACCAAATTAACGTCGGCGGAAAACAAAATGGTCTAAATGTATTGAATTTGTATTTTACTTGATCATTGCTTTACTTAACTGCAAACAAATAAGTACCTTTCTTTTTTTTTCATCTGTAACCAACGTAGTATAAAAGGGCCTAAAAGTTGCGGTGTAGTAAAAAAAAAAGTAAAATAACAAGCGGTCGGACTTCCCATATGATTTTAAGATAAGATAAAACTGGAATGAAACATGAAAATGGTTTTTAAAATACTCCTCAAGACTTATAAACACACGGACTCTGTATTACAATATTCTCGCATGTGTCACGTGACCCACGTTGCCGTATTTCAAAGGCAAATTCTTCATCTAAAATGTAAACATCACACACTTTTATTTTTGTAATTACTTAGATCAGCAATTGTGCAAACTGGAAAAAGCATTGAAATGAATCAAGACATGGCCGCTTATTTGCTTTTTCCCGCTATTTTAGGGACATTTTCCGTAATTTCGCAAAATGGTGAAAATTGTCAAGTTGGATTGATGGCTCGCAAATATAAGAAACATTACAATCATATATTTTTATATTTGTAAATAAAGATCTAGGTTTCTGCTTTCACTTATCGAAATATTTTTTTTGTTGCCTTAGAATTTGGGAGAGTGACACATCATGAATTCATTGCATTTTTGGCACAGATTTTTGCGCACTTTTTCACAAAAACTTTAAACTCGTATAGCTCTCTCAAAAATTAGTATCTGGATAAACCGTTTGGTCTAGATTGTAGGTTCGTCGTGGGCAACAAGTGAGCCAATTTTGAGCGAAATTGGTGAGGGGTCGTGTAGACTCGTCTGCACGGTTCTTAGGTGGACACGTTCTTAATAATTCTAATGCTAATATTTTAAAACTTCTTCAAACAAATGGTGGGAATCATGGTTGCTTGGCTGTTATGCAAAAAGGCTAATGGACAATAAATTATTTCATGAATTAAACAATTAGACAATTACCTTTCACTGTCAAACATTTATTAACTGATTCGTGTAATTCTGACATACAGTGAACAGTGAGTGTGCAAAAAAGAGGTACAATGTCTCATAGCTAGCATGAACATTACATAAGATTACATACAATTCAGTTTTACTTTACTCTTCCATCTCCAAAAATGTTCTAAAATTTTATCCTTGGGAGTATGCTCGTTTCTCACAGATTTCATGGTTGGTTGTTACATTGAACTGACTTTTCCAGTCACACTGTCAATTTTGCAAACCATTTCAATGTTTGACTGAGTCCTCGTCATGAACTTGTATAAACTTCTTTGTCAAAAAAAACTGCTGAGGTAGTAACATCCATTTCTTATCATGGTGCAAAATGTGACCAAGCTGGGCTTCAGGTACTAAGCCAGAAATGTCTGACTGCTAAATGCCCCAACTAAATAGACTTCTCATTGTCAGTAATTTATTACAAAATGAAATTGTTACCATGGCTGAACAAATTGTTGAACATCTTCATCTCAATGAATGCTCATCGTCACAAGCCTAACTCAACCTGATGGAAGAGAGAGGGTCACAAGAATGAACAAGCAATGAATGCTCATTGTCACAAGCCTAACTCAACCTGATGGAAGAGAGAGGGTCACAAGAATGAACAAGCAATGAATGCTCATCGTCACAAGGCTAACTCAACCTGATGGAAGAGAGAGGGTCACAAGAATGAACAAGCAATGAATGCTCATTGTCACAAGCCTAACTCAACCTGATGGAAGAGAGAGGGTCACAAGAATGAACAAACAGTGAATGCTCATCGTCACAAGCCTAACTCATTCCGATGGAAGAGAGAGGATCACAAGAATGAACAAGCAATGAATGCTCATTGTCACAAGCCTAACTCAACCTGATGAAAGAGAGAGGGTCACAAGAATGAACAAGCAATGAATGCCCATCGTCACAAGCCTAACTCAACCTGATGGAAGAGAGAGGGTCACAAGAATGAACGAACAGTGAATGCTCATCGTCACAAGCCTAACTCATTCCGATGGAAGAGAGAGGGTCACAAGAATGAACAAGCAATGAATGCTCATCGTCACAAGCCTAACTCAACCTGATGAAAGAGAGAGGGTCACAAGAATGAACAAGCAATGAATTCTCATCGTCACAAGCCTAACTCAACCTGATGGAAGAGAGAGGGTCACAAGAATGAACAAGCAATGAATGCTCATCGTCACAAGCCTAACTCAACCTTTTTTGTTATAATTAGAGGATGATATGATAAATTGTTGATATTAAAAAGGAGTAGTAAAAGATCTGCCAAGTAAAAAAATGTACAATGTTGGTCATAATAACAATAACTAACATACACAATACACAAAAACACTAATAAACAGAGAAAATATTTGTTTGCACATATTGAGTACCCAAGCCCACACAGAACAGCTGATGATTGGTTGCATTTCAATCAGAGGACTTTACTTAGTCCATGTTGGTCTGTCCTGATAAATTGATAAGGAGCAATCTCACACAAGGAAATTTCACTCAGTTGGGCATATAAAAATCTACACTACAACAGTGCTCATGATGCCAATCTGAATCATTAGACATAATGTAAAAGTAATGATGATACATGTAAAACTGTAGTGGACTAGCATAGCCGTAAAACCATAAGACAACACAACTATAAATAATGTCTGGCCAGACAAACTTCGTGCCCTGCCAAAATTGTCCCTCAACTGACAATTAGCCTGGCAAGATAACAAAATTGTTTCCAAGCTTGCACAGTTGACTACAACTTTAAGGCATATACCACCACTCCCACCAAATTCAGACATCTGTCGTTGTTGAACCACTGTTGAATTCGGAATGAAAACACGAAATTGACAATTTGTTAAAGGTTGCACATTTTTTTTTATTTTTTGGCACATGCTTGTCCTCTACAGCCTGGAGTTGTCGAAAGAAATTAACTGAAATAATAAAATTTTTACCGTATAAGTAGAGGATAAAAACTTGCCTTCTGTTTGAAGAATCACGCTGTCGACTCTAGAACTGAGAGCGGGAAGCCGAACTGGCACCCCAAATCTGCAGAATCTGTGAATGAAAATACTGTTGTTAGCTCATTCAATTCGTCTCAACTGTAGAAGAACATCACAAGAACTTCAGCATACAGACAACAAAACAATGGAAATTAATCTTACATGTAAATGAGGAAGATGCAAAATATATTCGCTCAAAATGTCGTTGGATCCCGCGTGTATGTAGCCTCCCTCGCAAACGTTCTTAGGGGTTCGTCAAGCGTTCCTTCCCCATGAATGAAACATGGGAAACACTCTTTTACTTTTGATTTTCCAACATTATGAAGATGGCTTTAAACAGAAAGAAACGATTTACGAGAAAGATTGTATCTGATCATATGAAATAACTTACCAATACCCTAATATTATTTATCGGTATTTTTTAATGAATAGGGTGCATGTACTTCACAATAATACACCCTCACCCCACAAGAAAAAAAAGAGCAAAATATTCTTAACCACTCGGATGAAATAAAATTTTGAACAAAGCATGAACAAAATGTAAAATTAATGTAAAATTGATGCAAGATACGAAGTTCAAGTCAAAACTTGATCACAATGAACGACAATAAGCTATTTTTTGTCACTAAAAAAAATCGCAAACACATTTTGTAAAGAAATACCTCTATGGATTCGGTCTTTAAGAGGACTCCCAACACACTTGCAGTGGCATTCATCTCTTTATTTCTTTGCTTCAGTAGTACTGAGCCGGCGACTACTGCACTCGGCAACCATTTCACTGCTTGATCTCTTGGACGACCAGAGATGCAACAAGTCATCAAAAATGAAAACAAGCGTTTGTTGGCATCTCTCAGTCCATTGATTTTAACAGAAATAAGCGAGACCGGCATGAGAATGAGAAAAAGGTAATCAAAGTAGGACTATGGTGAACTCGTGGATATGTTTACAAAACAGAGAAAAAAGAAATAATTTAAAAATTAATGAGGTGTTTTTTCAGAGTTGTGATTGAATGAACTTGAAGATAATTTTAATAATCTATAATCACAACATAAAAGTGAGCAGGGAGCTGAGTAGCTTTTTGAAATAAACATACAGTGAGTACATGACGCCAATCATTTGACTACACTAGGCATCAGTTATAAGGCAGGTGGCAAGCATACAGTTGTTAAAAAATTTGATAACTTAACATAAGGGTACAGGATTAAATGGCACCGAAACCAAATGTAGTTCTGGTATCCTGCTGCTCACTGTCTGTGTGTTCAAAGTAACAGGGTCCTTCTGAATAAGGTCTGAATTTTGTTGCCATGACATTGTCAATTTTATCATCATTATAGTTTTTGTTGTCTACAAGTCTATTCAATGTATGCAACAGAAATATCCACCTTGATTCTGCAGCTGATAATGAACAAAACCATGTAGGATAGCCCAGCTGATGTGATGATCTT
>OX453272.1:11928587-12111087 GCA_949710005.1 Ricordea florida
ACAAACGAGACGTAGGTCCTTCATCAGCAGTGTAACCAGTTTTAATCACAGTAAAATTTCGCGGTGAAAAGAGAAAGCGTTTTCACCGGCGACACGATTATACAATCTCTCGACCACCACATGGAGCATTCTATCCCATAATACTTTTGAAATACGATGCTCAGTTATATAACGCAAGACGCGTAACTCGCGTGACAGAACACTCCCCGTCTGGTATAGGAAAATACCACTTAAAAATAGAAACTTAACAGAAACATCCTAAATAATAAAAGTTCAGTCTTAATCTCCAGCGCTAAGCTGAGACAGTTCGCTTCCTTGTAAGCTCAGACAGTTCGCTTCCTTGTAAGCTCAGACAGCTCATCCAAATGGGGTTTTCATCCTCTCGAAATCCCTCTCACTCCTGAGTAAAATGACCTCAGTGACTGGTCTGGTGTAGCTCTTTATGGGTCCGTCTTTCGTTGTCACCAGATCAACCTTGCGTACTTTGCCATCTGCACTGACATAAGCTTTGGCAATTCGTGCAAGAGGCCAGTGGTTTCTAGGTGTATCTTTACAACGGAGGAGGACCAAATCTCCCTCCTCTAGGTTCCTGGTTTCGTTTTGCCACTTCCTTCTTGACTGGAGCGTCGGCAGATACTCTTTACGCCAGCGAGTCCAGAATATATTGGCTAAATACTGGACTTGCCTCCACTGCTTGCTGTACAGATCTGTGATGCTGAAATTCCCTGGTGTAGCCTTCAAGGCTTTAGACTTGTGTGTTAGTAAGGTGGCTGGGGTGAGAATCTCTGGCATATCTGGATCCGATGGCACGGGTACCAGAGGTCTTGCATTCACTATAGCTGTTACCTCCGCCATGAGTGTCGTGAGGACTTCATGAGTGAGACGCCTGGGCCCAAGATCCGCAAGGATCGAATCCAAGATTCTTCTGGTTACGCCTATCATTCGTTCCCAAACTCCACCAACATGGGAGGCGTGAGGAGGGTTAAAGATCCAATCGCAGCCCTCATTTGCCAGGTAGGACTGAATGGCCATGTCATCCATCTCTTTTAGGCACGTTTGCAGCTCGTTTCGTGCACCCACAAAATTGGTACCGCAATCTGAGCGGAGCTGTATTGCTGGTCCTCGCAACGCCAGGAATCTTCTCAATGCATTAATGAAACATGAGGTGTCCATAGACTCTATCACTTCAATATGGATGGCTCTTGTGGATAAACAGGTAAAAAGAACGGCCCAACGCTTGTTGTTAGCAACTCCTCCCCTTGTCCGTCGGGTGCTGACCAGCCAGGGTCCGAAGGCATCAAGGCCAACATAACTGAATGGTGGTGCAGGAGTTAGACGATCGATGGGAAGATCGACCATCTTCTGCATCTGCTGCCGTCCCCTCAGCTTCTTGCATTTAATGCAGTTGTTTATGGCACTGTTCACAGCTCGCTTGCCTCCGAATATCCAGAACCCACTACTTCTGATCAGACCAAGTGTGAAATGTCGCCCCTGATGCTGTACTCTACGGTGATAATGCGTGATCAGTAGAGTTGTGATATGATGTGAACTTGGGAGTATCAACGGGTGGCTCTCCTCATAGCTCAGAGCTGCTCGTTCGAGTCGGCCGCCGACCCTTAGAAGACCATCCTTGCCGATCACCGGATTTAGTTTGAGCAGAGGGCTTGACTTGGGTAATTTTTCAGAGTTCTTGACACAGTTGATTTCTTCTTTGTAGGCTTCACACTGAACATTCTGTATGATCACAAACTCTGCTCTGTTAAGGAAGCAAACGGGTGGCACTGGCTTCAGACTTTCCATGGTACCGGACTTCTCAGAGGCCCTTCGACGGTGTGACTGGATGAAGGAGAGAAGTCTCCCAATTGCTCTCACGAGAGTTGTCCACTGCGAGAACCTAGAGAAACGGCTGGTTCCAAGAGGTTGGTAAGGTGAGATTTGAGTCGCCAGAGTCTGTACCAGTGGGCGGATTTCGGGGTCATCAACCTCAGTTTCTGAAGCTTGGCTGGCAGTCATGTAGGCAGATACTTCCTGGTGGTGAAGGGAATTAGGGCCACAATGCCACATGCTGTCCCTTAGCTTCTGAGCATCCACTGATCGTGTGGCCAGATCAGCAGGATTCTGGTGAGATGGTACATAGTACCACTGTTCAGGAGATGAAGATTTCCTAATACGCTCTACTCGGTTGCTGACGTAGACATAAAAGCGCCGGGTTTCATTGGTAATGTAGCCAAGGACTACTCTGCTGTCAGAGTAATAGACAACTGTGTCAGGTTTTACGTCCAATTCTTCGTTGATTGACTCTGTGATTTCAATGCCAAGTACAGCTGCGCACAGTTCAAGACGAGGAATGGTTGTGGCATGTGATGGAGCCAGCTTCGCCTTGCCAAGGACAAAGGATACTTGGACGGTTCCATCGCACTGAATGGTTCTGAGGTACGAGACAACTCCAATGGCTTCATTGGACGCGTCGCAGAAAGTATGCAGCTCCCTTCTACTAACTGCTTTAAGTGGGGCAGTTGTGTAGCAGCGAGGGATCCTTAGCAATGTTAGCGCTTGCAAGGCTCGGCACCATGCTTCCCAGGTTGGCTTTTGTTCTTCGGGCAGTGGTTCGTCCCAGTTTTCGGGCTGAAAGTTGCCGACACTGACCATCATGGACCTAAGAAGGAGCTTCCCTCTAATAACAACTGGAGCAGCTAGTCCCAGCGGATCATACAGGCTATTTATGATTGATAGCACACAGCGTCTTGTAAATGGCTTCTCCCCAAGGGAAACTTTGAAGGTGAACGCATCTGTCGATATGTCCCACAGCACCCCCAGAGCACGCTGTACTGGCACGGTATCTAGTGAGAAGTCTAGATCACGGAGGTCAGAAACTTGGTCGTCTCTTGGAAAGGCACAAGTCACTTCTGGATGACTTGATGCTATCTTGTGAAGACGTAAATTTGCTGCTGCTAACATGGCTCTTGTGCGCGTCAAGAGGTCGATAGCTTCGGTGGGTGTGGCTGAGGACTTAAGCCCATCATCAACATAAAAGTTGTTGTGCACAAATTCTTTTGCATCGGAGCCAAATTCTTGCTCCCCAACTTCAGCTGTTTTTCTAAGGCAGAAGGTGGCTACGGCTGGTGACGAAGTGTTCCCGAAGACGTGAACTTTCATTCGGTACTCAGACAACTCCCCATCGGGGTTGTTGTCTTTGTACCAAAAGAACCGGAGTAGGTCCCTGTGGCGTTCTTGAACAAGGAAAGAATGAAACATTTGTTCAATGTCTGCTACAAAGGCCACAGGGTCTTGGCGGAAGCGTAACAAGACACCTAGTAAACCATTTGTGAGGTCAGGTCCTGAGAGAAGTATCTTGTTCAGTGACATCCCTTTGGTCTCAGCCGCAGAATCAAAAACTACACGTATCTTATCTGGCTTTTGAGGATGGTACACTCCGAAGTGGGGAAGATACCAGTGGGAGGCAGATGGGCTTGTCTCTTTGTTCGGTGCAGGTTCAGCGTGGCCCTTGTCGAACAATTTCTGCATAAAGTTGAAGTAGTGTTTTTTCATCAGCGGCTTCTTGTCGAGTGTTCGCCGAGTCGACTTCAGACGTTTGAGCGCATCTTCTCGATTATTGGGAAGCCATTTAGTTTCCTCGCGGAGCGGTAAGGGCGCTTCCCAGCTACCGGATTCATTCCTGCTTAATGAATTGTTCATGATCTGAATAAACTTCCGGTCCTCTACTGACATTCCTGGTTTGTTGTCATTGTTAGTGCGTGCGAAGACATGGTCTCCCAGTCCGTCTTCGAAGATCCCCTTAGAAAAGGTTCCCTTTCTTTTACTTGTTTCCAAATAAGCCATGGAGTTAGCATTTGAGTCATGTTTAACACAGAGCCGGTTGCTGCAGGGTAACAGAAAGGAAGGTCGGCCATTGTCGAGGACTTGCGTCCTGTAAGACGTAACCTCCGTGGGTCTATGAGCACCATCCAAGCAGACGTTTCCTAACACCACCCATCCCAGGTCAAGGCGCTGAGCCCATGGCGCATTTCTGGGTCCATTTCGGGACTCGTGGATTTTGTGAAGGGGCGGAGCGTCTCTTCCAACGAGTAAGAGGATCTCGGCTTCCGAGTCTGATTCAGGAATCTCATCAGCGATAGCTGCTAGATGCGGGTGGGCCCTAGCCACTGACGGTGTTGGAATTTCTTCCCTACTATCTGGGATAGCACTGCATTCAGTGAGGACGGGCAACGTATGACTCTGCATGCCATCGATGGATTCAACAATGAGGCTGTGGGCGCGTCTTCCTTTTACTTGACTTGTCCCTGCGCACGTTTTCAACGTGTAGGGAGTGGCTTTTCCACCCAGATTCAGCAGATCAAACAGTTCTGGCTTGGCCAGTGAACAGTTGCTTTGATCGTCAATGACCACGTAAGCTTTGACCTTGTTCTCGGGATGACTGCTTGCATAGATGTTCGCCAGACATATCTTTGCACAGGATTTGCCTCCATTTGTGCTTCCACACACCTCTGTGCAGCTAGATGTTACATTCGAAGGCTCCCCGCCTTGCTGGTGGGCGTCTCCTGGTTCTCGTCCTTCCACTCGTGGCTTGCTGAGGGGTCCCGCATGTAGTGCCGCAACATGATTGTCACTGTGACACTCGGAGCATTTGACCTGGACGGTACAATCCTTCGCTAGATGATTGGTTGAGGCAAGGCAGTGGAAACAGATTCCCTGTTGTCTGAGCAAGGTCTTTCTTTCAGCCAGAGGCATTGCCCTGAAGGCACGGCATTTACTGAGAGGATGGGAAAGTTTATGAACGACGCACCATTTGGCAGGGTCCCGAACGACTGGACTCCTGGATGTAGGGTCTGAAACGTCAGTTCTAAATGTGTTAAAGCCTTGTCTGAATGGTGGAATATCAGCAGGTTTGTTTGGTGGCTTAGTAGGTGGCTTGACGGGTGATCTGACAGGAGGCTTTACAAGATGTAAATCCTTCTTCTCTTGACTCTCTATTGACAAGTAGGGATCGTTCCGTTCCTTTGCAATCTCTTGGATGAAGGAGGCAAACTCCCGAAAAGGAGGGTAATCAACACCATGCTGTGACTTGAAACGATATGCGTGCCTTTGCCATCTTCCTTGGAGTTCTTCGGGTAGCTTGATAAGCAGTGGTTTCAAGTAAGCAGGTTCGTCAAGAATTTTTAGCCCTGTGAGGCCACCATCTTCTTTAGCACATTGCAACTCTAATAATAAGTCTCCAAATTCTTGCAGACCTTTGTTGTCCTTTGCTGCTAATCCAGGGAACATTGTGAGCTTGTTCAGATGCACATTGGTAATAACTGCGGTTGAGCCAAAACGTTCTCCTAGCTTCTTCCAGGATTCTGTCACTCCCACCTTTGGGTTCTCTATATAGGCATTGCGAAGCCGCTGTACAAGTTTTTTTGACTCACCGGTGGTGTACTCGATCATTAGGGCTAACTCTTCACTTGCAGTGACATTCACATCCTTTGTCATGTTCCTAAAGGCTGCTTTCCAAGTATTGTAGTTTTCTGGGCGGTTATCAAACTTCTCTATTTTGTTGGCAATCAGCTCCCTTCGGGCCATAAACTGAATGAAACATTCCATGCGGTCAGTTGGATTGGAGGCCTGAGCAGTTCGACTCGGGGCGAAGGGCAGTGATTCTGGTTTTGGCTTTTCTTCTTTGACTGACTTAACGGGAAAACCAGGGACGGTGAAATTCGATGCGTTAACTTTGTAATTTGATGCGTCAAGTTCTGGACCACGAGATTGATCTTGCTGTGTGAGTTGACCGATCTGGCTGTTAATAAATTCCTCAACGCGTTTACCGGGTTCTTCAACAGGTAAATCTGGCGGCTCGTACTCGAGAGCGAGTCCGAGCTCCTGATCAATGGCCTTGGCTCGCGCGACCGCCACAGCTGCTTCTTGTTCTGCACGTAGGGACTCCAGGCGTGCTTGTTCTTCCAGCTTTCTTCTCGCGAAAGCTATCTCTTCGAGTTCCAGTGCCATTGCAGATTTAGATTGGAGCTCGTTAATTTTCTTCTGCAATTCAGCCTTTTTCAACGCTGCGGCCGCCTCGCCTTTCGCATGAGCTCGTAGCGCGCTGGATGAAACCGAAGCCCTCGAAGCACGTGATCCAGAGCGAACCGATCCTAATTCTTGTAAGAGGTCATTTTTACGATCTATCCCTTCGTTTATCGCTGCTTGGACGATTTCTTTCCGTGTTCTCATTATTTCTTCTAGAGTTTGTCGTTCCTGACGTTGTTCGGGCATGTTGACATACGCGGTAAAGTCCATCAAAGAAACCCACACGAGTTGATATTCGTTAAAAGCTGAGCGTAAATCTCCTACCGCTTTCCGAAGGGCTTCGATAGAATCCGGAGTTCCCTGCAACTTAGAAATTGCCTTTGCAGTCTCTTCCCACAGTCTTTCGAGCTTCGATGTGTCTACCTGAAGCCTGTTGGCGATTAGCTTCTCGCTAGGTTTTGAAATTCGTTTCGGTCGCGTGGATTCCACGTTTTGCTCGACGACATCTTGAGCAGCTTTATTTACAACTGGGAGCATGCCATCTTCGGCTGTCATTGTAGTTTTTTCCGAGCCTACAAGGTCTGCTGCTGTATCGGGAAATAAAGGAGCGGAAACACGTTCCGGTGAGCGAGGCGAGCCATGGAATTCGGCATCGATTTGCTGCTCGAGTTGTTTATCCACGAGGTCGAGTGCATCGCTTACGTCGGCTGGCGAGAAGTCTCTCTTTTCACTGTTCTGATCCGTCAAACCCTGATCCATAAGAGTGTTTTCCGAAACAAACGAGACGTAGGTCCTTCATCAGCAGTGTAACCAGTTTTAATCACAGTAAAATTTCGCGGTGAAAAGAGAAAGCGTTTTCACCGGCGACACGATTATACAATCTCTCGACCACCACATGGAGCATTCTATCCCATAATACTTTTGAAATACGATGCTCAGTTATATAACGCAAGACGCGTAACTCGCGTGACAGAACAAATTCAATTGTAACACTCATACTCATCGATAAGAAAGTCAGCGCACTTTGACTATCAGACCCATGCATACCATTCTTAAACTTAGGATTTGGTCTTGCCTGTTAAATCGATTATGTATTATTTTCTTTGTAGGTATTCGTAGGGAACAAAAACCAACACGGCATTGTGCAGAATACGCTGATCACTTATCCGCAAGCCAGATTCGTGCGATTTTATCCAGTGACCTACTACAACTGGCCCTGTTTAAGGGTAGAAATATTTGTATTTTAAGCTTATGTAATGAGTCGTAAGTAATCAGTGGTTTGCATTCAGCTATCACAAACGAATGCTCTTTTGAGGGTACGGATAGGTTTTATACTGCGAACAGTCGGTCTTTGTGCCTCAAATCTCACGAGCAGACGTTAGCGAAATAATTATGCAGATGGTTGAAAAAACGAGGAAAGAATGTTGGGCGTGCCAGCGTTTTTCACGCCCTCCGGTCTCGCCGCTAGCCGCACGTATTGTGAGTTCGCCCATCGCCTTCCGCGCGCAAAGAATCAGGAGAAAAAAAGAGAGGCTGCCCGCGGTCAAGGATAGGTTGTGCGTTGGGATGAGGGGATGTGGGAGGGGGGTTGTGGGAGTGGGGCTGTGAGAGGGGGTTGTGGGAGGGGGGTTGTGGGAGGGAGATTGTGGGAGGGGGCTGTGAGAGGGGGGTTGTGGTAGGGGGGTTGTGGGAGGGGGGTTGTGGGAGAGGGTTGTGGGAGGGGGGTTGTGGGAGGGGGCAAGGCAGATAATTGTCAGTTACTGAATTACAGTTCGGTTCTTCCCAAACTCTTCTTGTTACAACTTTCATGATATCGTGGCCATCTTGTGGAGCTCGCAGAAAAAAGAATAGCTAATCGCTTCACTACCCGGGGCATTAAACCCCACATTTTGGCACCAATTAAAAACGTTTAAACATATTTTTTTTTGGAACGTTATTGTTAACGAAGTTTTGTTTCTGCCAGTATGGTGCTCTGTTAAAAGAATCTTTATAGGAACGGAAAGGTTAATCTGTAATTGCTGCATTAACACGTTAGAGAGTGTTTAATCACACCACAATGTTAAGAGATTCTGGAACATGTAGAAATAAATGAAATATTGCAAAAGTGTGATTTGAGAACCATTTATTTTATTGTTTCTAAGGGTTTTGAAGAATCTGTAATGGACTGAATTATCTGGGGAGTGGAGGGGGCTAATTATGTTTTGTTCATAAGTTATAGGTCATAGGTCATAGTCAGTCCAACAAGCAAATGATATACGAAGTAGAGAAAGGCGGGTCTCGGGACAAAGTGCCCAAAACCCACCGCGGATTAATGTTTGGGCTGAAAACCTCCGCAAGACTTCCTGCAAAACTTCCGGCAAACTTCCAGCCAAACTTCCCGCAAAAACTTCTTGCAAAACCACAGGCATAATACATATAATATATAATCCACCCCAATCCAGAATCTCAATAAGATCCACAAACCCGGCCCAACATAATGATTCCGGCATAAATCTGAATGTATATAACAGGCAATAGCAATATTTAGAGTAAACGAACATTATGTAATTATATTGTGGGGATAGTTTCTAAAGAAACTGGTGCTGGGTCGGTGGGAAATTGAAACACAAGAAGTCGGGAAAATCAAACGAGTTGATTAAGTAAGTTATACCACCGCAGGTAAAAAGGGGGTGCTGACGTTTCGAGCGTTAGCCCTTCGTCGGATCTCCGAACGCTCATATATCATCAGTTGCTAAATTTAAACTCCTCAAAAATATCTATTCGATCTTTGACTCGGAATGTGAAAGTACTCTACAGTGTATCGACGTTTATGTAAAACCGTTATCGATAGTCCTTTCACAACACGTTAAAGCTGCACGCATTGTAACCGTTAACGAAAAACTTTTGAGCTAGCTAATGTATTTTATTCATAATGGAGATGGTACCATATAATTATGCCTGCATATTTAACAACGTCATGGTTAAAAACATACGCTAAAAGTTCTGTAGAATGTATAGTCAGATTCGGCGAAGTAACGATAGATTCTTCACTCTCATCTCCAAGGATTTTCTTAATTATTAAGTTTTCCCTACTTTACATTCAACGGAAAGATAAAAGTTCTTACTGTTTAACATAATGTTTAAATCAATCATTATCAATCTTCACAATCAGGAAAACGACTTCTTTAACTTGGTCAAGATTCTTTAATAAAAAGCTGAAGCAACAGGGTCACTTTTAAGTCTACTTTAGCCTTAATTTTATTCTGATATTCTTATTTTATGATCGGTTTGGTTTTGGAATTTGTTTTGAGCAAAGAACACATGCGTTGTAACTATTGGGTCCCATAATTAGTGCTAACAATAACAATAACTTTATAAATACCTACGCTACATTCTCCATTTAAACGAGGTCCGGACGGTAGAGGGTTATCAATATTCACTGAAGTCTGCACAACTTTAGATTTGTACCCCCTCTACCACCAACTTGACCTCTTCTCTTATTATTTTTCTTCTAAATCGCTCTTTCAATTCCCCTTGTCTTAGAGCAGGAGCCCTGCTTACACTATATGTTGGGTTTGCTGCTCTCAAAGGGGCAACTTAAGACTTTAAAGAGGCTTTTATCAAATCAGTTATAAATTCTTTCTTGCCATAAACCATAAATTAGTCTAGAATTTTCCTCCAAATAAACATGAGCCTAAATTTCCCTGCAGATCAGTGACATTGTCATGAGCAAAACACCCACGCGCAGTGTAAGTTGTGCACCAAGAAAGAGTTTCCTCCAATCGACAAAGTTATAAATAACCGGCGGCGACAGTAATTGACAAGGTCTTGACGGATGAGGGTTTTCAACATTCAAATCATGTCACCCTTTTTCCATTTACTAAATCCCGTTGTTTTTGTTGTTTCCTCCAGAAGAGGGAAGTGAAATTGTCTTTTTTTTTCATGCAATCAGACCAATGGAATTTCACACCTAACCGTTTCGTGATTTAACACATTTAACAAAATTCAATGGCTAATTTAAAATGCCCCATTCAATGCTTAAAATGATCGTGCAACGCACATCTTAACTCGACCTAAACAGCTTCAAGAACAAGATATTAAATAGATTTAGGCAAACCTAAAAGCGGATCTCCTCACACAGTCCCTCCAAAAATGCTTGAAAACTTGTAGAAAGAACTCAGCTTTATGCTTATGTCCCTCCAAAAACGCTGGAAAACTTGTAGGAAGAAAATGTTTCCTCCAAAACCGCTATGAATAATCCGTTTCTTCAGCAAAACATTCTAGACTGCTGGCTGTAGGTTGTGTAGCCGCGGCAAGCCGCGAAAAGCGCGCGAAAAACAAAGCCTCGTTTCGGTTTAAGACCTTCTAAATATCCCGGATGACTATGGCCGCCATGTCGGGGCAACATCGTCGTCGTCGTCGTCGTCGCTAGGCGCACGCGCCCGCGAGCCATGCCGCAAGCCACGATGACCATGAAAACTCAAACGCATGGTTTTCACAATTTCTATCCCCGCAATGTAGTTATGGGGCTCCGCACTGCGGCTCTTCGAGCCGCTGTGGAGCTCCGCTATAAGACTATAGGACAATTTCATTTAGTACATTAATACTTGTATTTTGTTCGCTGCTAGATTGTTGCTAATAATTTTAGACCTTATATTCACTTCAGTTTGTGTTTTCATCCGGCTAAGTATTTTTAAAATAAGTTGTTTCATATAAAGATTGACATAAACCAAAACTGTCAATTAATCAAAAACCGGTGACAATATGCAAATAAGTAAGGAACTAAGTGCTGGGAAGAAAAGAGAAAGAAGCAGCCGTCAAGAAAATACAAAAATAGTTAGTCTAGAACTACATGTGGCTAAAGCAGTTTAGTAAATTGTATACGCTGTGCACTTTATTTTATAGTAGGATATGTCAAGTCATAATGCACCACGTTTTTCAATTTCTAACATGGACTTGAAAAGTCATTGTAGTTAAGAGTTATAAATTGGTCTCTGAGGTCATTGAGTCTGCTGTGGGTGCATAATAAACTACTACGAACACTTGAAATCCCAGCATCCCTCGCGCGTCATGTTTTCACTCTTACTCAACATCCCGATGACAAAGTGGCCACCAGCCCTCTGGCTCGTAGCCACAAAAAAAAAAAATAAAGGAAAAAAAACGCTCATATATCATCAGTTGCTAAATTTAAACTCCTCAAAAATATCTATTCGTTATTTGGCTCCGAATGTAAAAGCAATTTACAGTGTATGAAAGTTTCTGTAAAACTATCGATAGTCCTTTCATAAGACGTTAAAGCTCCACGCATTGTAACCGTCAACGAGAAACTTTTGGGCTAGCTAATGTAATATTCATAATGGAGATGGTACCATATAATTATCCCTGCATATTTAACAACGTCATGGTTCAAAATATACGCTACAAGTTCTGTAGACTGTTTAGTCGGATTCGGCGAAGTAACGCCGGGTAGATTCTTCACTCTCATCTCCAAGGATTTTCTTAATCATTAAGTTTTCTCTTCTTTACATTCAACGGAAAGATAAAAGTTGTTATCGTTTAACATTAAGGTTTAAACAATTAATCTTCCCAATCTGGAAAATGACTTCTTGAACTTGGTCAAGATTCTTTAATAAAAAGCTGAAGCAACAGGGTCACTTTTAAGTCTACTTTAGCCTTAATTTTATTCTGATATTCTTATTTTATGATCGGTTTGCTTTTGGAATTTGTTTTGAGCAAAGAACACATGCGTTGTAACTATTGGGTCCCATAATTAGTACTAACATTAACAGTAACTTTATAAATACCTATGCTAGATTCTTCACTTCAACGAGGTCCGGACGGTAGAGGGTTATCAATATTCACTGAAGTCTGCTCAACTTTAGATTTGTACCCCGTCTACCACCAACTTGACCTCTTCTCTTATTATTTTTCTTCTAAATCGCTCTTTCAATTCCCCTTGTCTTAGAGAAGGAGCCCTGCTTACACTATATCTTGTGTTTGCTGCTCTCAAAGCTGTAACTTAAGACTTTAAAGAGGCTTTTATTAAATCAGTTATAAATTCTTTCTTGCCATAAACCATAAATTAGTCTAGAATTTTCCTCCAAATAAACATGAGCCTAAATTTCCCTGCAGATCAGTGACATTGTAATGAGCAAAACATGCACGCGCAGTGTAAGTTGTGCACCAAGAAAGAGTTTCCTCCAATCGACAAAGTTATAAATAACCGGCGGCGACAGTAATTGACAAGGTCTTGACGGATGAGGGTTTTCAACATTCAAATCTTGCCACCCTTCTTCCATTTACTAGATCCCGTTGATTTTGTTCTTTCCTCCGGATGAGGGAAGTGAAACTGTTTTTTTTTTTTTTTTTTCATGCAATCAGACCAATGGAATTTCGCACCTAACCGTTTCGTGATTAAACACATTTAACAAAATTCAATGGTTAATTTAAACTGCCCCATTCAATGCTTAAAATGATCGTGCAACGCACATCTTAACTCGACCTAAACGGTAGAGGGTTATCAATATTCACTGAAGTCTGCACAACTTTAGATTTGTACCTCTTCTACCACCAACTTGTTTGCTGCTCTCAGGGTAACTTAAGACTTTAAAGAGGCTTTTAGCAAATCAGTTATAAATTCTTTCTTGCCATAAACCATAAATTAGTCTAGAATTTTCCTCCAAATAAACATGAGCCTAAATTTCCCTGCAGATCAGTGACATTGTCATGAGCAAAACACGCACGCGCAGTGTAAGTTGTGCACCACAAACGAGTGTCCTCCAATCGACAAAGTTATAAATAACCGGCGGCGACGAAATATGAGGGTTATTGGGTGGCGTTTTCACCTTCCTGCAACCTTAATTCGCCCCCCAAGAAGATCCTGCCAACTTTTATATACAGTGCTCTGTGCTTCCTCTTCCTTTCCCTGCAGATCAGTGACATTGTCATGAGCAAAACACGCACGCGCAGTGTAAGTTGTGCACCACAAACGAGTGTCCTCCAATCGACAAAGTTATAAATAACCGGCGGCGACGAAATATGAGGGTTATTGGGTGGCGTTTTCACCTTCCTGCAACCTTAATTCGCCCCCCAAGAAGATCCTGCCAACTTTTATATACAGTGCTCTGTGCTATTGAACTACAGAACCACGGAATCACTATTTGAACTGAAAACCGCACTTTTGTACAAAAACATTTTGGAAACCGCACTTGTGTGCTTGAACTTTAGAAACTCTTTGGACATCCTATCAAGGCTACGACCTCGACCAGTCCCTGGACTCAAGAACGTGGATTTTCAGAAATCTTTAGCGAATTTCGCGAAACCTTTGTAACCGACAGTGACACTTGTAACTTTTAACCCAACTTGACTTAGAAAATTGTAAACCCTTTTGAAACCTTTGTAAACATTTCTTTTAATTGTGGACTTGGAAAAATAAATAAAGGTGCAGAAATTGCAGCGAACCGAAAAAAAAAAAACATTCAAATATTGCCGTCCCTCTTCCACTCAACATTGACCTCGTCACTACTTCTCTTTACTCCGGATGAGGGAAATTACATTGTTTTTTCATGCAATTAGCAATGGAATTTCGCACCTAACCGTTTCAGGGCGTTTCGTGATTAAACACATTTAACAAAATTCAATGGTTAATTTAAACTGAACATTCAATGCTGAAAATGATCGTGCAACGCACATCTTAACTCGACCTAAACAGCTTTCTTCAAGAACAAGATATAAAGTTATAGCAGAATTTAATTCAGTACCTCAATACTTGAACTTTGTTCGCTGCTAGATTGTTGCTCATAATTTTAGACATTATATTCACTTCAGTTTGTGTTTTCTACTTAAATATTTGTAAAATATGTTGTTTCATCTCGAGATTTACATAAACCGAAACCGTCAATTAATCCTTTCCGCCTCACATTTAATTGATGCGACATCACGTACTCGTGTATGCTGTAAAGGATCAAGTTTCAGCATACAGTGGAAATCGTGCTTTGCGAAAAACAATCATTTGAACTTCTTGGAACCGAGAGGATGCAAAACTAACAGCTGTCGACAGATTTAAACTCTCGAAATAAAGATTTATCCTATTGTCGGCACTTTCTGCTTTCTCAGCAATTGCCATTGGTGATCGAATCCATTTAGTTTATTAGTCACGCAGACATTTCAACACAGTTACATTGGTCCCAACGTCTTCGCAACTAACTTAAGGTTACACAATACCTTCAGAGGGCGACTTTTGTCGAAATTTTTTTTTTGCAACCAAACAAAAGGTCCGCTAAAAATCTATCATTTCGCCAAAAATCAAAGCAAAATCTCAAAACGCAAGCGAGTTATTTCCGAAAATAGGTTTTTTGATAAAAGTTAATATAACAGCGTAGTGTCATAATCCTCTTAGCGCATTGACTCCCTGGCAAACTTCTCCCGCGAAACGGCCTCATCCGGGAGCTCTTATTACGTTTCCTCATTAGCATTTTTGTTTACATGTGATTTCGCTTGTCTCCTTGTTGGTCCTTGTTGAAGTGTGATACTCGCCACGTTTTGATTATGAAACGCGTTAAAAAAGCAGAGAAAAGTCCATGGACGGTGAAAAAATCAAAGCCAGGCCCCAAGAAGAACAGCAAAGCCGGTTTTGCCGATGTCAGGAAGGAAAAGTTGGCCGAGAGTGACAAGGGTTCATGGTTCGATCAACCAAGGATGAGACGAATAAAACTCGAGCGGGCGCTAGTAGAGTAAAAATTGCCGGACTCAGTGGGAAAGACAAGTCTAAAGTGGAGCCGGTCCCTAGTACAAACGAACAGAGTGGAAACCTCTCAGATTCTGACGATTCAAGATCGTCTTCCGCAGACAACGGAGCTTGGTCCATTGTGGACATAACTGCCATAAATTACTCTCTCGAAGCAAGTGTGATGTGTCGTTTCTGCGGAAGCGACGCTGTTAATTTTGAAGAAGTTTCACGAACAGGACTTGGCGCAGAGTGGATTTGTCGTTGCAAGAATCTGAAGTGTTCTTCACACCATGTTGTTTCATCGTTCAACACAACACCAAAGACGAACAGATTTTACGACATAAATCGTGAAATTGTCCTTGGATTGCGATTGGTAGGACGGGGCTACTCTGCAGCACAAACGATTTTCAGTGTTATAAATTTGCATGGACCAGTGTCAACAACATTGTAAGTGAAATTGTTATTGAACACCGTTCACTCGAAATCTAATAATAACTTACCTAAGGGATTTCATGCTTGAAATTAGTGCCTCGCGATGAGAAATCGAATTTCCCGTTTCCTCTTCGGTTTTGTTTTTTTTTGCCTGCTTATTTCTCTTAGTTTTCCCCATTTCGACGGCACAATGAACTTTAACACGGAGAACGTGACTGAAATTCCCGCGAAGATGAGCGAAGATCGTGTTGCTCGCTGTGTGGGGTCAGGAAGCCATCATTTCATTGGCTGGCGGTATATCCCGTTGATATACATCTCTGGTAAAGGCGTGACATGTTTACAAATCTTCAAATGGCGATAACTCTCAATCTTTTTTCACCAGAATACCTTGTCTTTAAATGAATTAATAGGGTATGTAGAATGGACGGATAATTATGAAATTTGGCCAGAACATTCATTAAACATCGAGGAACAAAAGCGTGTCGGGGATTAGCTTTAATTTAGATATTTCTCATTTTACGGCCGGGAACGCAACGGGATCGGCAAATTATTCGCTACTACAACTTTACGGGTCTATAAAAAGATAACCAATAAGAATTACGAAAAAGCCTGACACGCTTTTAGAGATTGATGCTTGCTGATTTACATTGTGCAGTTCTTTTGCAGTAGTGGCTGCGTTTGATACCCGATTAATTCGGCGGAATGACACTCGGTCGTTTTCGGTTTATTGGCTTCTTTCTTCTCAATAATGGCTCTGCCAAACAACGGATATTTTTTTTCGAATTCTACAGTTCTTTACCTTTCTATTGATATATAGTTTGTGGTAGTTTACTTTAAAACAACGCGCGTACAAATTTTTTTCCGAAGGACACCCGCGAAGGTATTGTGTAACCTTAAGGAGAACCACTAATTAAGTGGAACTTACCGGGGCCCAGTGGGACACGGGATTGCATAGCTATAGTTAACGTCTCGCACCTCTCACGATTGAAGGTTCACTCAATGTAGATAGCTTTGATAAGAAGCTCTTATTCTCGAAGTTTCAAGATGGAAGGTTCACTCTCAAGTAATCGCTCGTAAATTTTTCTCTCTCAATATTCACTCTTAAATTTTCGCTCATAAACTAGTGTATCGTAAAGGTTGGGGAACAAAAAGCTATAATCTTTCTCTTGACTGTCCTCCATGCCTGGTGCTTTTCAAAATGGCGTATAAGATTTCAATGAGCCAGCGAGCAAAAGTCACGAGCCAGCGATATATCTCAGTCAGCGATATATCGCTAACATTGTAACGTTGAAAAAACGACAGAAACTGTCTGCATTTTATGACCGGTGCTAGCCTTCGGCTGGGCCCCGGTAAAAAGAAAAGCAGTGATTGCAAGTGTTACAGTGTGAATACTCGAACCCAGGCCACCATAATAGATTTTCAAACAAATTTTGAATGTTTGTTTCTGACGTCGAACAACAGATTTGCGGGGAGTTTCTACCGACTAAGATGAATCTTCTATACTGATAATGACATGTTTTTCACAGTTATAGAACAAATTATGCAGATGATCATGATTTGCATCTTAACCCTTTCACTTCCAAGGGGTCTCCATTTGACGAGTAACATCGTCTGGCGTTAGACAGAGTAAAATCTGTAAGGTCACTCTTGGGAGTGAAAGGGTTAAGGGAGATAGTTTAAGGGAGATAGTTTTTAAAGGAGAAGTAGGGTCGAAAATGGCACATAGTTTTCTTTAAGCCAACGGAAAAGTAATACATAGATGTATTAATGTCCAAAATTTCAGCCTTCAAAGTGCTTCCACACAGTTTGAAATTCCTGTCTAAACTCGCACTAAAATCGACACAAAAAGCCGCCATCTTGGAGTAACTTAGCAGCCTAGCGATGTATGCGTGACGTCAAAGAGCTCTGACCGTGATATGCTGATAGAAATGGAGGCTATGAAGGCTTCAGTATTGCTTTGAGCCAGAACATGCTCCAGATGAGAACCAGGCGTCTGATCACGACAACGATGGGTAGGAAAGACTCAGTAATTCCAACTGGTGTACTTACGGATTGTGGTGTTTCTAGGGTTTACTGAAATAATTAAAACTCATTGTTCTGAATTGATGGACGTCGTTTTATTCCCACTCCAAAAACTCTCTCTCTCCTGAGGCCAACCCTCGTGTACATTCGGGTTCTGACTGACGTCACAACATTGCAATATTACATTCCTCCCTTCCTTGGAAAACTATTTCGTATAAAGAAGCAAAAGCATTGAACAAACAAGCTAAAACAGTTGAACTTGTCCCTGAAAAGAGAACCTAACGACATTGTGTTAATAACAATTCGTGATGAATGTTCTTGGGTGTCATAGCTGCCCCCAGGCAAAATAACGGGACGTTCACAAGATTTCATTAAGTGCAGGCATAGTCGTCTAGCCTCTTGGGGTAGCGTCTCAGTGGTTCACTAGTTTGCGGGGAATCGTCGATACCTGATACTTTTTCCTCCTTTACTTCGCCTCTTTACTCTTCATCAGAAGGAGCACTCTTGAAGAATGATGAGTTCCTGGTCACCTGGACACCATCATCTGCCTCCGCTGTCACCATCGAGCATTTCTTCTCTGCCACTATATGGGGTTTCGGGCTGTAGGGTGTGTCACTCTTCTTCTTCACGTCATCTCTCATGACAATCACTGTATCGCCTACGGTCACAGCAGATGGTTTGATGTTAGGCTTCCTTTCTGCGTAGCTCTTCATCTTTGCTTTCGCTTTGTTGTCAACCTCTCGTAGCTCGATCAGGGTCTTCCTAATGAGTGGCCAACTCTTCATTGGCTTTCCAAATAGTGCGGCTGCTGGAGCGACTTGCGTGGTTGTGTGAGGCGTAGCACGATAGTTTCTCAGTAGCTTATTTAGCTCCTGCCTACAATCCTTGTGTTCAAGAGCGGGTGTCTTGATTACCTTTTCTTGACGGTGCGCACAAGTCTTTCCAGTTCGCCATTCGCTCTTGGCCATCTTGGAGTGATTGTGCGGTGCTTGAAACCGAGATCTTGGGCGAACGAAGCAAACTCTTTGCTGTTGAAGGGCGGACCGTTATCAGACTCGACTACGTCTGGAACTCCAAACTCTGAGAACACCTTGTCTAGCCTCTGGAGTAGTAGATACAAACAAGTTACAGTTGACACTGTGAGAAAACCACAAATACATGTAGGCAACGAATCAGTAGAAAACTCTTAAAGTGTGCAATACTACAATTGGTTTCGTTAATGTGTGTGTTATGTGAGTGCTTGCTTCCTTTTACGAGGCCAAACAGTAATAGTCCCATAACGATCGTAGAGTCCGTCCCTGTACGGTTCTCTTCGATCGTTATGCATTAATCTTGGGTTGATGGGCTCCTTATTACACTAAAATGGATCCACTCAACCACCTGTTAAGAAACTGAGTACTTGCAACGATTGTGATCAGGAATACATCGGGCAGACAAAACGTCAACTAGGTACCCGCCTAAAACTGAGAACACCAAAGAGCAGAGTTTCTTTCAAAAAAAGAAAACTCTGCTTCAGCGGAACACGTGTGCCTAATCAACCATGCTACTGTGTGGAATAATTCTTTGCTAAATTATCACTACTAACCGCCGCTATAATCATGATCAAAGACGTTGCTTTAAAAGGTTGGCATATCAACAGCGTCTACTGTCCATTGAGCCACGACGTTGGCTATTACCCGACGTTTGTTTTACCTTGTAATTAAGCAAAACCATTCATCGCGGGTATAAAAGGAGCTTCACAGCCTTGCCCAATCACTCCTGAAGAAGACACTAGACAGGAGTGTCGAAACGTCTGGTCGGCGAATTGTAACTTTTTTAGCTACATTTATTACTTCAAACAAGCACAAGTATGAAGGTATGTCTGATTGTCCACCTAGTTGCAATGATCACTTGATACTTTATCTTGGAACCGTTAACTCATTGCCAACCTCCCTACTGAATATAGCGGCTGTGTGACCCTCTAACTCATTGCCAACCTCCCTACTGAATATAGGGCTGTGTGACCCTCTATTTGGAAAAAAATCACTTAAACGTTGGCTTACCCCCGTTTAGCACCAAATTTGGCACACGGGAAGTAAATGAATTTACCCAATCACTTGTATACTTTAGTGAGGGATGCACGACGAATTTTTTTCAATCTGACTCGAAAGCGTGAGCAGGGGCGGAGGAGATTTTTTTCCTATCATTTTACATCATTTTCTGGTAGACATCCCCATATGAATATAGCTCTCCAAAATTTTTAAAAGAATAAACTCTTATCGATGACGACAACGTAGAGAACAGCAGCTTCCAAAGAATTGATTTGTTTTCCTCCTGTACCAATGGCGGCAGGCCTGTTTTATCATGATTTTCTTTCGTTTCGAACGTTAGCCCTTCGTCGGAGCGAAGGCCCTAGTAATGCTCGAAACGTCAGCACCTCCCTTTTACCTTACAGTGGTATAACTTACTTAATCAATTCGTTTGATTTACCCAATTTCTTATGTTCTGAATTCCCTGATTATAGAAAAGCAGCTTAGTTTCGGCAGCTTAGCTTTGTTTAGAAGGTCTTCATAGGAACTGCATTTATCTTTGAAAGCTGCCCTTAGCCCCTTCTGTTGTGACCTTTCAAGTTTTCTTTTGTCTGAAGATCTGATAAAAATTAGTGCCAAACTATGGAGCAATATGACAAATGTGGCAGAATATTAGCTTTGAATATGTGTAGCTTTGCCTTTTCAGGAATTAAATTTTTCATTTTTACGGAGAACTCCTATTTTTTGGCTACATTTAACGCTAATGTGTTTGACATGTACGCTGAAAGACAATTGATGATCTATTGCAACTCCAAAGAGTTTAAGACTTAATGTTTTTTCGATTTCCTCATTGTCAACCTTGAGATGAATCTTTGGGAAATCTTGCCCTTTTTCCTTAGTCATTGCCATAGCCTGTCGGAATACCAATTAGCTGCAACCTGTGCTTGATCATTTCACATAGTTGTTTTGCAGAAGACAACAAAGAAACCTACCAGACTGAATTTTACGTCCAGTTTTATTCTGTTGTTCAGTAACGCCTACATGTTGGAGGCTACAAATCGGAAGGCCCCGACTTGCTATCTGAGGGCCTGGAACAGACTTGGGGAGAATGGTACTGATACTATTTTCTTGTCAGCGGAAACCTTTGTAAGCGGGCGCTTCCAATATGGCGCAGCATGATGGCGGACGAGCTGTCGGTACACCGTGCCTTTGTTTTCTTTGATTTCTTCCAAAGCGATTCAGAATAGCGATGTTCTTTCATAGAGAAAGAACACTAAACTAATTCAGCTTGAATAGTTTGTATGGTCACTGTAAGTATTCATACGATTTGTCTTTTTCTGCTTCTAGTCCTTCTAATTTGAGGTAGGCGCAATTTACCTGTAAAAGCGTCTTTTTTTGTTGAGACAATTCCTCAAAAGATGCTTTGAACTTTAGAATACCCCGCCACTTCATTTACATGTGTCGGTTTCTTTTGAAGAACGAGGCCTATTACAATGGACTCTATTGTTATTCATCTGTATGTTAATGAAGTGGCGGGGTATTCTGAAATTTAGCCAAGAACTGGAGCAACCTTAGAATACCAAAAATAAAGAACTAAAGAAAGAACGGTGGTGCATTCTACAGTTAATCCTTGCGATTTTGAGAGAACAATCGAAGAGCTTGTAAATCATTCGCCTGCGGCTCATGACTTACAAGCTCTTCTCGTGTTCTCCTAACATTCTGCATGGTTTATTACGCTCATAAACTGATAAAACTGCGGTTTATTGCTTAATTAATTTTCAATTTTTACTTAATCAGTTCTTTTACTGTAATCAACAACTGTAATTCGAGCGACTTTAGGTATATAGCATAGTATATAATAATTATATCTTATTAACCAAGTGGGAGGGCCGACCTGGGAGAATATCGACCTGAGGTCCGTACATGATAGACAGAGGGCTGATGTTCTCAGTGCTCGAAATTAGCGGTTGCCCGAGACAACTAAAACTTCGTTCGAGCAACCATTTTTTAGGAAAAATAAAGGGCTAGTTAAGAATTCGTCGGACAACCCAGGAAAAAATTGAAGTACTTACATTACTGTGATGCTTAACAGAATAAAGAACAGAAGCTATAAACTTGAGAGACGAAAACAGCTGCTCTAAATACGAGGTTTATCTCCTGATACTGATAAATGGATGAGGATCCATGACAATTTGTAAAACAAAGGAAATGGACGGTTGTCACCGTTAATTGAACGCTGTTCGTTTGATTCAGTAAGCCACGATAAGCTTGTCGTGTTCTCTTCAAACCCAGACCTCCTCCAAATATTTCTTATTCGCAGCACTTCGATCATGATAACTATGAAAACAGAGGCATAACGATAGGGGTATTATTTCTCTGGTCAAACCCTATAACTAGGCAAAAATCATAGAACATGTTAAGGGCAACAAAGTCCTTATCAGGGCAACCAAAGTCAAGGGCCAGGTTGTCCGGCATTTGCCATAAGGACAACCTGGATTTTTTTTCTAATTTCGAGCACTGTGTTCTTACAGAATGGTCCTGAGCAAGCTTGGTTATCGGTACTAAGAGATTTACATGTATTACTCAACTGGAAACTAAATTTAGATTTTGGGTACTGAAAAAAATGTGAGCCTGAAGTTTTGCTGAAAATGGTTGTATTCTAAGATCCAAAAAGGGTTTTGAATGAAATTTTATCTTTCTCTCTATCCATTTAAGGATTTTGCATTGATTGTTGACCAAAAAAGTTCATACTTTCAGCCAGCTTGATTTGAAAGATGAAGATATGACTTAGAATTATGCAGAACTGTTCAGAACATTACCCTGTCCAATACTGGTAAAATGTTGGCCCCTGCGGAGCAACTAATCAAGGAAATCTGATTGCCTGATTTTAGTTATTGACCCTCTGAGCTGTATTAGTTGTGTAATAATTAACATATGTTATATTACTGTAATAATTATATTGATAAATGCAGAGCTACTTTGTAAAGATTATTATTATTCTTATTATTATTATTAATATTATTATTATTATTATTAGATCTATTCAAAAGGACTTAAATGTCCATCATACATGTAAAAGATTTTTATGAGGTGAAATTTACAAAATCTTTGTTACCTTCAATATTATGTTATTTAATGCATAATTATATGAGTATCCTTGGTTGCATTCCAAGCTACACTCACTGTAAACTACAAGTATTAGCCATTTTTTGGTAATTATTTCTCAATACTTTCTTTCAGTGAAATTCAACTGTTACATGTAACAGTAACAATGCCTTCCTGTGATTCGGGAATATGTGACATTGAGGATTCAGTGAAGAAAGATGACCTTACTCCCAATGATTGTTTTACACCTCGCAACTCAGTCCTTCCAAAAGCAAGATTCAGATCTGGAAGAAATAAACTTATGGAGCTCCCAGTTGGTGATAGTATTATTCCTGGGACCCAAAGCATCTATATCAAAACTTGGGGCTGTTCCCATAACAACAGTGACAGTGAATACATGGCAGGCCAGCTTGCAGCCTATGGATACCGCATCATAGGTACACCTGTATGTTTTGGATGGGCTGTAATTGTGTTACTTTTGCATTCCATTTTTGGAGAAAACAACCTTACGTTTAGTATCCTATGAAGTGCTCATTTTAGGGTACATTATTTACAATTTGTGCACCTTTGCTTGGGCAGTTCTTTTCACTGAAGGAAGATCACATCAAAGGTGGAATTACTGTTGTGTGTGTTGTCATGTAGAAACTTCTTACTGCAACAAATACGTGTACAGTATGTCTCTTAAAATTTTTATAAAAATTATAACTTGCAAATGCACTCTCATGGCCAAATGTTTTCGTATAGTACATCACAAGTCGTGTGTTACAAATTCTGTTCTTGGCTCATCCTTCTTTTCTCAAAACAGACCATAAAACATGGAGTAATTTTGTTAGTCAATGACATGTAATTGTGTTATTTATTCTGTCTCAGCATAACTTTCATCTCCTTTCTTTGTACTTTATGTACAAGGGAGTTGCTGACCAGTAACAAAGACCAAGCGATGTACATTGTCACTGACTCAAACATTTACATGTAATTGTCAGTAACACTTTTTTTATAGCGTATAATAAATCAAAAGGCAAACTGGCCTATTTTGTCATTGATTTTATAAAAAAATCCCATCTGATCATTAACCAAACGTCCCTCACTGATTTCCTTGGGTGATGGACATCATTTTGACTTGCAGCAATTTCTGTGGTGGACACCATTCAATAATTATATTAGTTCGTATAGTTTGATTGTCCGGGTGAGGGTAGTTCTGAAAAAAGTCACCAACAACAGTTCTTTTCAGAACCCTCACCCGGACGATCAAACTATACAAACTACTGATACTCCTGGGTTCAAACCTTTTACCATTCAATAATTATGCTAAAGAACTGAAGGTTCAGGACTTATTCTGTTCTTAATTTCTTGGTTTAGATGACTCTGAAGTGGCTGATTTGTGGCTGCTAAACAGTTGTACAGTGAAGAACCCCTCAGAAGACAACTTCAGAAATGCAATAAAGAGAGCACAAGAACTTGACAAACATCTGGTTGTTGCTGGCTGTGTGCCTCAGGGACAACCCAAACATCAATCAATTAAAGGGATTAGTGTGATAGGGGTGAGGGATAGGACATTAAATTGATGAATAATTTTGCTTTCATCATGCCTTACTGTCTGACTTACCAGACACAATGTAGCAAGGTAGTTCAGAATTGATTGACCAGAGTTCAATTCAACCTCAATTATCCAGACTCGTTGGGCTTTGTGCAAGATGTATATATAATCAAGGCCCAGATAATCGTGGTTTGGCTTAAGCTCTCTAGGATTAAAGAAAACAAGCAACTGTTACTGGTTTTGAGGCTGCTCCTGGATTCTAGATCAAATTGGAAGTGTAAAAATCTTGATTTCTGTGGAGGAATATGGGAGGCCATATCAGTCAAAAGTGGTATGAGTTCACGATTGGTGATTGAAAACATCGATCGCTATGGTTGAGTTCGCGATTGGTGATTGAAAACATCGATCGCTATGGTTGAGTTTATCAATTGGTGATTGAAAACATCGATTGCTGTAATTGAGATAATCGATTGGTGATTGAGATTGTCGATCGCTATGGTTGAGATTATCGATTGCTGATTGAGAATAATGGTCGCTATGGTCCAATAATCGATTGAATATCAAGACTCATGATTGCTATGGTCGAAAAAAAGATTGGTGACTGAAAATGACCATCATTCTTAATCAGCAATCGATAATTTCAACCGTAGCGATCAACATTCTCAGTCACCAATCGATAATCTCAATTACAGCGATCGACATTTTCGATCACCAATCGATAATCTCAACCATAGCGATCGACAATCTCAATCACCAATTGATTATCTCAATTACAGCGATCGATGTTTTCAATCACCAGTCGTGAACTCATACCACTTTTGACTGGTATGACCTCCCATAGAGGAAAGTAACCTGACCAGGAAGTTATTTTTGACAAAAGAAGGGAAAGAACAGCAAAGTCACTTACATGTACAGGCTAACAAATTGACAGTGAGACTTGTCTGACTTGTAACCTAACATGTAACCTCAGCCACAGCAATGGGCAGCAAATGCTCTCAATTCTGTGCCATCTCTTGTTCTCTATGGGGAACAAGGCAGTTTTGCTCAATGCAAAGTATTAATTTGGTCCAATAAATGGTTGTCTTGCAGGTCCAGCAAATTGACCGTGTAGTGGAAGTTGTAGAGGAAACTCTCAAAGGTAAATGATAAAATGTACATGTAGAAGAAGTGGATTAGCCTCAGCACCATAGCATATAGTATTGGTACAAGTATTCTCTTGTCCTCAGCAGCAAATTTTGTAGTGAAGCTTTTAGCCTTTAAGCTCTTTGCACCCAAGGTCTTACACACTGCCTCTGAAGTCTTTTACACTTTTGTGTCTGGAAGTTAAAAGAAGATTAACTCAAAATCCTAAGAGCTTGTCTTCTACAGTGTTTGCATTGCATTTGTATTGTAGTTGTCAGAAGCTGTTACTTTTTTGTCACTCATGATGGAAAAGATAATTATTAAGCTATCTGTTTTTGGACTTTGGTCAACCGTTTAACGTTTCAAGCTAACCGTTTATTTGTTTGCTCCACCGTTTAACGCGTTAAGCTATCTGTTTTTGGACTTTGGTCAACCGTTTAAATTTTTTGCTATCCGTTTAAACGGTTATGGAAACCGTTTAAACGCTTAAGTTAACCGTTCAGTATCCGTTTACAACCGTTTTTCTTGACCGTTTAACGGAAAAGCGTTAGTGTTAGTTTTCCCAAAGAAGGTCACATATAAGGTTTATTGACTTTCTTCCGATCCTATTGGATTTGTTGCATCACAGGTCACACAGTTAGACTTCTGGGCCAGAAAAAAGTTGGAGGAAAGAAGATTGGAGGGGCCCCATTGGATCTGCCCAAAATCAGAAAGAATCCTTTGATTGAAATCATAGCCATAAACACAGGGTAAAGTTGCTTATCCTTAATACCAGATTGTAATAATCATCATTGTTATTATTGATATTATTGTTACTAATATTATTTGTTAAGGTTTGTCAATCCTGTATTGCCATTAACCTCATCATCATCATTATCATTGTTATTAATATTATTGTTATCAAATTATAATCATTATCATGTGATATGCAGAGAACCATGCTATTTGTATAGGTAATCAAATGATTCTAAGTACAATTGGGAATAAATAAGTACAAGTAAATAATTAATTTTTCAAGGACTAACAAAATTGGATGAGGTCATAGGGCAAGTATAATTATTTTGTTGTCTTTGAAAAATTTGAGCATTTATCTCTTCCAAATTGCTCTCAAAAACATTTAATTACTTGATAATAATACAGATTCAAAAATTGGATTTCAAATTTCTGCACTCAATTTCAACTTCCTGCATTCAGTTTCAACTTTCTGCACTGTTTGGGATTTACTGACATGACTCTTCTAAGCCAATCAGCACGTTGAAATGTTTGAATGTATGTATACTGTATATTATTACACCAGTGATGTTTGTGACATGGTTTTATTTTGGACTTATTTTACCATGATCATAGATGTCTCAATCAATGCACATATTGCAAGACAAAACATGCACGAGGGGATCTGGGTAGTTATCCTCCAGAAGAAATTGTGTGCAGAGCCAAGCAAGCATTTGAAGGTAAGTAGACCACAATATTAATTTTGTTTCCAAGCTCTTACGAAAATCCCCTGTGCACAAATGTCGTGTAGACTGAACCAATTTGAAAAAAGAAAATAGAAAGAAAATAGGGAGAAGCAAGATTGCACACATTTGCAAAGGCCTTTCTTCCATTCACCAGCCCCTTCTGTTTTTTTTCATTCTCATTACGCGGGATGACGTAGTCAGCCAGCGTATAAAATTCGGTAGCGCATTCCTTTCGTCATCTTGGGAGTAAAAAATTGCCTTGTTTTTTTAACTTTCCCGTATCCCGAGCCCGTTCCGAAAAAATTGTGTGATTTTTATTGGCTGTAACTCCGAATCACGTGCAAGTCAGGTTGGATTGCACCATGGATATCCATGATCGCACAATCAGGAAAAAAAGATACTGCGTCAGCAATTTTAAACCAACACATCCCACGTAAACGCCTTCAGGCGTCTTCTTGTTATTAATTAGTTTGGTTAATGAGTCACTTTCATGAGACAGTAAAACACTTTTTTGCTAGAGTGGTCCTATTAGTGTCAAGCACCACTAAATCTGATTTTGAGATGACTTTGCCTCTTTGTAATAAGGCTATAGTGACTGAAATATTTTTTTCTCACAATGATATGGCAATGTCATCTCAAAATCAAAGTTAATTTGTATGGCAATAAAAATAATTATGGTCAAAACAGGATGTAGTATTTCAGATGACATTATCACAAAAAAATGCAGCTTCACATGGTGTCAAGATGCAACACTGGTTTGATCACATCTTATAGTGTAAAGTTTCCACTTGTTGTCTCTTTGCATAGTGTACCTGAGCCATGTGTGGGAGAAAAAGTCTCTGTTGTATTACAGAGTACAGTATCTGCTTTGTGCTAAATAAAACTCTCACTATGTTACAGGCTAGTGTACATATATGTGTATGTGTTAGTGTACATGTATGTATGTACAGGCTAGTGTATGTGTATGTGTTAGTGTACCTGTATGTATGTACAGGCTAGTGTACATGTATGTGTTAGTGTACATGTATGTATGTACAGGGTAGTGTACATGTATGTGTTCTGTAACTGTGCATGGTGTTGTTATCTTGATCCAGAGGGAGTTGTTGAGCTTTGGCTGACAAGTGAAGATACTGGTGCTTATGGCAAAGACATTGGAGTAACCTTGCCTGAGTTGCTATGGCAACTGGTGGATGTCATTCCAGCTGGTGGCATGATGAGGATTGGGATGACAAATCCACCTTACATACTGGAACACTTAGAGGTACTGTATGGAAGTAAAACCAAACAAACAACACATGTACAGTTGTAGCTTTCCAAAATGTGGTGACACTGCATGGTTTGATCCACAGATGATCACACATTGTATACATGTAGTTCAGCTGTAATACTGTATGGTACTGTTCAGTAGCTTTCCAAAGAATGTTCACACTGCATGGATTGATCCACACATGAGAAAGCTAAAACTACACTGTACAGTAAAACAAACTGTACCACAGCATGGTGCTGTTCAGAGGCTTTTCCAACAGGTACACTATATGGTTTTATCCATGAACGAAAATGTTCTGCACTGTATAGTAAAACAAGCAGTACCACAGTACCGTACTGTTTGGTAGCTTTCCAAAGAATGGTCGTGAACACTGCAAGGTTTTATCCACCGATGAAAAAGTTAGAACCACACTGTATAGTAAAACAAACAGTACCACAGTACAGTACTGTTCAGTAGCTTTACAAAGCATGGTCTCACTGCATGGTTTGATCCACAGATGAAAAACGTTAGAACCACACATTATAATAGAACAAACAGTACCACAGTACAGTACTGTTCAGTAGCTTTACAAAGCATGGTCACATTGCATGGTTTGATCCACAGATGAAAAACGTTAGAACCACACTGTATAGTAAAACAAAGAGTACCACAGTACCATACTGTTCAGTAGCTTCCCAAAGAATGGGCACACCTCAAGATTTGATCCACAGATGAAAAATTTAGAACCACACTGTATAGTAAAACAAACAGCACCACAGTACAGTACTGTTCAGTAGCTTTTCATAGGATGATTATATTGCATGTAACAAGAAGGCCTTGATATCCTTTTTGCCTTGATCCTCTTAAAGTGACTGTGTTGTAGTGTAGTGCTATGTGTGACAGTACTGTAATACAAAAATATGGGTCCCACATTCTCCATGTGCTTCTACTTAGAGAACAAGTGCGTTTTTTTATTACTGTATTCCACCAGTGTTATTAGTTCTAATGTTCCTGTGTCTTTCCTTCTTAGGAAATGGCCAAGATACTGAACCACCCGCGAGTTTACAGCTTCCTCCATGTTCCCGTTCAGAGTGCATCAGACAACGTTCTGGGCGACATGAAGAGAGAGTACTCTGTAGATGACTTTAAACATGTCGTGGACTTTCTGAAGGAAAGGTAGGTACACCTGTAGCAATGAGATGGAAATTTATATTAACCAACGTTTAAGTTTTAAAAGTGTTACATTTAGCCTGTAATGTATTTATTGAATAATTATTTCAGAGAGTTTGTTTGCCGAAGATCTTTTGCTGAGGCAATTTAAAAGGAAAATTTGCAATTTTAATCATCGTGTTTGAAACAGCAATCTTGTAAAGCAACTCAAAGCAAGTTTTTTTTTATTATTTGCCACTTTTTTACTACCAAGCTTTCATATGTATGTGTCGCGCTATCTACTGCATCTATCACTGTATTATTGAAAGATTCACCACAGTTATCATTTAAACACTCTGCAGTATTATTAGAACGAGGAGTAACTGGAAATGATTATTGATGACTAGATATTTAGTATTTTTGATAGAAAATAATATTATAAAACGTATACCGGTAGTTACATGTATTACTGCTTATCACAGGAGATTTCGAGTTGTATAAGTTTTGCGTCCGCTGAAGAAGAACTGTTAAATAGTATTAAGGTAGAAACCTGTGACAAAAACTCTTAATCAGTCATTAAAATGGTGTCTCCGTGTTTGTTAAGGGTGCCAGGCATCACCATAGCAACGGACGTTATTTGCGGATTTCCTACGGAGACCTGGGAGGATTTCCAGGAGACAGTGGCCTTGGTTGAGCAATATAAGTTTCCCAGTTTGTTTATTAATCAGTTCTATCCACGCCCTGGGACTCCAGCTGCTAGAATGAAAAGGCTGCCTACAGAAGAGGTACTCCACTCTGGTAGACAACATCGCAAGTTCTTTCTTCTTTCTTCTTTCTTCTTCTCCTTTCTTCTTTCTTCTTCTTCTTTCTTCTTCTTCTTTCTTCTTTCTTCTTCTTCTTTCTTCTTTCTTCTTTCTTCTTTCTTCTTTCTTCTTTCTTCTTCTTCTTTCTTCTTTCTTCTTTCTTCTTTCTTCTTTCTTCTTTCTTCTTCTTCTTCTTCTTCTTCTTCTTCTTCTTCTTCTTCTTCTTCTTCTTCTTCTTTCTTCTTCTTCTTCTTCTTTCTTCTTTCTTCTTCTTCTTTCTTCTTTCTTCTTTCTTCTTCTTATTAGTATATGGCTGATTCGGCGAGCGGTCTATCGGTTTCGCTCGACTAAAAGCAAAAAGCGGGAAATCTCGAGTGGGCAAGACAAGCCCATCTTGCCGGCTCGGGATTTCCCGCTTTGTCCGCGAAACAAAGCCAAACAAAATGACGATATAATAAATTCTTTCTTAACCAAGATGGCTAGATATTGGTCTCGTTCTTTTTTTATTTTATCTATTTATTTATTTATTTTTTTTTTTTTTGGCGTTTTCACTGACCTTGATTACGTCTCGTTCAATAAAAGGGCAAATAAGAACTGGGCCAATATGCAGCCATATTGACCTCACGCTTAGTCAATAACACATTTACATGTATGTATTGAGCAGTTTTAATGTAAACGCAACAACAACCACTATAAACAGTAATACTAATTTTAATAAGCTGCAATGATATAACTACAATCAGGAGTGTTGGTTAGAGTCCTCAGCACAGTAGTTAATGAGGCTATTTTTACAACTCATATTTCCCTCAAAAAGGATTAATGACAATGTTATGGAGCTCTTCGTGGATTGTGCAGTTGTCACGTTAACTCCTCCGTTTGTCTCACGACGTGGTCACAAGAAAACAATACCATCGCCCGCAGAAGACCAACAGTTGGCGTCGAAACTTCGCGATCCACATCAGAGTGACTGCGTCGTAAAGCAAAGTTAACCATGAACCTTTAACAACAGAGTAAATTTTGTTTCTGAAATCAATTTTTTTTTTCAGATTCGTTTATCTATTGTTCTCGTTTTAAAATTCAGGTGAAAAGACGAACCAGGGTGATATCTAAAGTGTTTCACTCTTACCACCCATACGATCACAAGGTTTGTTTGTTCTTCACATTATTAATTTTTATTTGTTGTGTTTACCCTTTCAGTTTCTTTTAGCTTTGGAGTGTCTGTTATTTCTGTTTATTAGATGAAATTTAGTGGTGTACCGAGTGTTATTACAAGACTGAAGAAGTCCGAGGACCAGTAACTTGAATCAACCAATCAGATTTCCTTTATTTCTGTTCCCACGTGGGCCAGTATCAGACCTGGGGCCGGTTGTTCGAAAGCCGATTAGCGCTAACCCAGGGTTAAAATTTAATTTTAACATGGGTTCCTTTTCCTCCTTTTAAAAAGCGTTTTCTCCGGTACCTTTATTTTATTCAGAGCATACAATCATCAAATTGTATTCAAAGAGAATTATACTGTATGTGCTTTTTAAGCTCTTGTATCTGCATTTAAAAGTTCGCACTAACCCTGGGTTACCTTAACCCTGCTTCGAACAACCCGGCCCAGTTAATATTCTAAATGATCCCGCGCATCTTAAGAGCAACTTGCTGTAAATATCATCTCTACCTATGCAGGATAAAAAAATCCGACCTTCTCATAATTTGTTTTAATAAAGGGCTTTGCATGCTTGTTTCCAAAATGTAACTTTCAGGTTGTTTCGTTTTTTATTTTCTTGCCGAAGCGGCTTTTGGTAATTTTCAACTAGAAGCTTCCAAAATCGGCCCTGAAAACCCACTGTTAACGAACGCTGGCAAGTCAAAACTAGAACTGTTGAAGTAAAAGCCAACTTTTCCTGTTAAGGGGGCATTACGGTTGGATTTTGGCGAAAAATGGAAAATTTGTCATTTTTTTTTTCTTTGGCTCTAACAGTTCTTGAAACTATCTACTTTTAGAAGAGATATGCATTTAATTGAAAATTATTTTTGCTCGGCCTAAAAAAACGAAGCTTCCGAAAGGTAGGATTTGTTTGTTTTTCGGTTGCCATGGCAACGACATACAAATCAATCTCCAAAAGCCGTTTAATTTTCTTAAAAGTGTTTGAATTGACGTTTCTCAATTGCCTAAGCCTCTGTAGTCCATTCCAACCTCCAAACTTTAAATAAAAGCCAGGATACAAAGCAGGCAACCGTACACTTTGTTTTGAGCGTCAATGGTCGACATAAAGCATAGGAAAACCTAAGAATTCCCTCAAGTGGCAGGCCATTTCAATGAGTTAAGTACCTTTTCTTTGTTGTTTTAGACAGAAGTAAAGTTTTACTTGAGTTTTCCCAAAAACCATGTTTTTCGTAGTAATTTTGGCGCCCCCTTAAATTTCTTGTAGAGTATTTAAGCAATTGCCACCAAATTTGGCACAAACACTGTCCTTGTAGTCACCTACAACATAATTGAGCAAATTAAAATTTGCTCAAAAAACACTGGTTTTATGAGTTTTTTAGTTAAATTGAAATGTAAATGGTTGCCAAAGTAACGAAAATAATCAAAAGTCGATAATTCTCAATTAAGTTGCACTTCACCGAGCAAGGATTTACTGTAGCAAATATCATGTTTTTTATTTGTTAAAAGACAGTTCTCAAATTGAGGGGCAGGAATATAGCTCGAAAATCGGTAGTCTTTAACAAATGGTTAATAATTAACAACGAGTTAATAACTGACAGACGTAGACTGTGTTATGTGGTTAGCAATGGTCTTTCCCTTAATTCTGGTAAGTTTGAGTGTAATTGAATGAATCCTTGGTGACATATGCCTTTTTGAATAAGCTGTCAAAATTTTACCCAAAACCAACCGTAATGCCCCCTTAAAATATCTTCTCTTAACGGCTAATTAGAGTTGTCAGGTACGAATAAATGAAAGTAATGAAAAAGAATAGCTAATTTTCTATGGATGTTCCGAAACCTCTTTTGCAGAAAGAAAAAATTAGTGCCTACGACATTATATCGCTAGAAGACGTTTGATAAGAAAGGGATGGCTGGGAAACTTGGGTCTCGTGTGATTTGTCAGTTAATGTGTAACTAAGCAACCGCTTTCGATAAAACTGTTGCGTGCCTGTTGCGCGCCCGTTGCGTTATCGTTTAGTCAGCAGCACAAATGTTATGATTTCTCACCAAGATAGATTACAGGTACAGTACTTCGCAATCCAAAATAAACTTCCTAAACCTAAACAATAAAAATGCTCGTATTCCCAATAATTTTGTCTTCTGAATGTGACAAATTATACCCATGGCATATCTGAGTAACACGAAGGACTATCTTGCGAGAGATGAGAACCATAGTCCAACTTTTATGGATCAAATTTTGTGATAATACTCTCGAGCGTAAGCGGTCAAAATGTCAATTTCAATTAAAATTAGATCAAGTGCATTGTTTTCAAGGCGCTCTCAAAATTCGTCCTTTTATTTACCCAAGCTAGTTTTCCGATAGACGCCAACTGAAGATGAAATTATACTTTTATCATGAATAATAGTTTTGATAGGGAAATTCATGTACCAGGATGACTTTTTGGCTCATGAATTTGGTCCAAGTTTTGGTGTGACGCAACGCCGCCGAGGGGCATGATTTTTGAAAATCGATAAAAAAATTCAGGTTCACGAAATATTCGTATCTGACAACTCTAATTAGCCGTTAAAGGAAGATATTTTAACAGGAAGCGCTGGTTTTTACTGTCACAGTTCTACTTTTGACTTGCCAGCGTTCGTCAACCGTGAGTTTTCAGGGCCGACTTTGGACGTTTCTAGCTGAAAATGACTAAAAGCCGCTTCGGCAAGAAAATAAAAATCGAATCAACCTGAAAGTTACATTTTGGAAACAAGCATGCAAAGCCCTTTATTGTAACAAATTATGAGAAAATCGAATTTTTCTATCGTGCTTAGGTAGAGTTGATATTTACAGCAAGCTGCTCTTGAAGTTAGATTTTGTCTTTGTCTGTGCGTCTTAGATTTTGTCAGCAAGAACAAGACCTCGGGCCGATATTCGCCCTTTCAAATTAAGCTGTTGAAAAGTATGAACTATTTTCTTCAGCAAAAGTCAAGACCTTCGGCCGATATTCTCCCAGTACGGCCCTCGCGCTTGGTCAGTAAGACATGGTATCGAATCGATAAAAGTTGTATCACAATCAAGTGTGGTTATAAATGATATCCGTACAAGTGTGATATCACCAGCAGGGTACTTACTGTTCTTATCGATTTGTTACCACACGGTATTCGGTATATCACTAAATTCTATGTAATAAAAAGAAAATTTCATACCCACCTGTATACGTGAAAATTCTCTTCTTATGTCGAAAAATATTCCTTACATTTCCGCGTGGCTATATGTATTACTCTCTATTTAGAAAATTCTTGAGATACTACTCGCGCTCTGATTGGTTGCCACCTGTGGTTTCCTATGCCGGTTAATTCATAGAAGAAAAAAATATTTGCAGTATTAAATCAAATCAATTGACCACATTTTGTATGGGTTTGTCGGCGCAACAAACCCTTGTGGCTGGTGATTTAGAAATTTCGTCGTGTTCTCACGACGTCTCTTGTGGCTTATTGAGCCTTTGTTATCCACTTTCTCACTTTTTTTTCCCGTAATATTACAAGGTTGGACAACGTCAGCAAGTTCTTATAACAGAAGACTCCAAAGATGGCGGACATTTTGTCGGTCACAACAAATTCTATGACCAGGTAAAGGAGGTTGAGTCATTGAGTTTTTGCTGGGGAAGACAACGAATTTCTGAATGCAGAGACGCCTCATTTCACTGTACGTCAAAACTTTGCAGCGCTCTACAAGATGTAGCGCTTCACTTTCAGTTGTTTTGAGGCTGTTTTTAGAACCCGTCTCACCTGCGAAATCTGTTCCAGACAAGATGAAAACCTCACAGAAAACTCCTCTTGCTAGAACTAACCCAAAAAAAAGTTCAGATACTTAAGTGGAATTTTATGTGTTGTAGTTTGATTTGTCGCCGTAATAATTTATATGTTATACTGCTGCGAAACAGGAGTTAAGAATAGCACCATCTGCTACTGTGCTTAGGTAAAGGTCTAATAGGAAAGAGGAACGCTCCTAGCATCGCGGACTCCTGGCATCGCTACCTTAATGTCATTAACCCTGTGACTCTCACTCTGGTCACCAGGTCCTTATTCACAAGAGTGAAGGAGAGCTCATGGGGAAAATGGTAACAGTGGAAATAACGACCGCTGGAGAGCACTTCCAGATGGCGCGTGTACTTAAAGACACTGAAGTTCACTCTCCAGGACTGGTCGAGCCGCTACCAAAGGGTGTCGTCAGCGGTGTTCGGCATGAGACTAAAATCACTAGTGACGTTGGGACAGAAGCGAGTCGTTGGCGATGGTTGATAAGTGTTGCTGTGTTTGTGTTACTCATAGCAGTGCTGTTTGATGTCTGCAGATTGTCTTACATATGGACACGCAGCTAGCAGCACAAGTTTCACTACGGCTGATGGCACATTTATGACCCGCGTGATTTGTCACAGTTTCGCTGCGATCTTGGCTAAAGTCGTTTGCAAAGGGAAAATATTTTTATACCTTGGCTGACACCCCCTCCCCTTCCCCCCCCCCCCTCCCCCACTTCACGTACCGCCAGTGTAGTCACGTTGAAAACTAAGCAGCAATATTCTCAGTGAACATTGCACGTGGTGGGACGGGGGGTGGGGGTGGGGGTGGGGCAGTTGAGAGAAATCTCCACGTGGTATCTTTAAAGAAGTTCAGAGTCAACAAATTTCCCCTTGTGTCCTCGTGGTTTTCGACAGTATTGCAGGTTCCATGAAATCAATTACTTGTATTCATTTGTGACATGCCATCAGTTGTTCCGTGGCAGAAAACTAGTGCAGAAAGTCACTCAGCATTACAGTACGAAATCATGGTTATTTCCAAGTGAGTTTTCTTATTCATTTTAAATGCCCCGTTGTTTACTGAACACTCGAACCGTCTGTAATTCATGTATTAACTCCGGTTTATTTCTCTTTCCCCGCATGTCACCATAGAATAAAGACCACGTGCAATATTCCCGACTTTATTGCATAGTGCAATTTCGTATTGCACTGTAAAATCACCGTATAACTAGTCTTTGGAGACGCGCTTTAAAAGAAAAAGATCCAGATGAAATAATTAACACTTTAATCGGTATTTCGGTAGATAATTCGCAAACATTTTATGCATTGTTTCCATTTATATTCCTGGCTGCTGAGTTCGACAAAATACGATTCAACTCGTAAAGTATCCGCCATTAACAAGACGATCACGGCAAGCCACCGAGGAGACGCTTGAACGCTCGTGGGGTAGGAACGCGTGACGAACCCCTAAGAACGTTTGCGTGGGAGGCTAACGTAGGCTATGTACCCTCAAAAGAATTCTACGGGTACAGCAGTTTGATTTTCTTAGCCAAGAACCTATGCCATCTTTTACAATTATGTTTGTACGGTAAACTAGGGCAGCACCCGTCTCCAATACAAGTACAATCGCAACCTTAGCTCCTGCGTAAAGGAGACTCCAACAGTGGATCTCTCTATTTCAGTCTTCAAGTGTTTTAGTCCGATGCCTTATAGAACATCAAAGGAACCGATGAATTCTCTCGGGTACTCGGTTTCTTTGATGTACCATGATCCGTGTGATCTAGGTTCCCAAAGTCAAATCACTCATTTACGAATATTTCCACTCGTAAACAAGGCCAGCCGGAGTAAGTAATAGGATAGAATCGCACAAATCTGGCCTGGTAAGTAGCGTGCAGTTGACGCCGTACAACGTTGTGGGACTCTGTGTTTCCTAAAAGGACCTGTAAATTCAAGGAAAACACAAATATTATGAAATATTATATAGGCTATGGAAACAGAATTGGGTGTGGTCCCTAATTGTCACTCGGGAGTGCTCGTAGAAAATATTTGAAACATATCCAAAAGGGTGACAAAACCTTTTTTGATAGCCGTGGCCCAACAAAGTGTTTACTGGGAAGTACCGATTCAAAAATAACACAAAAAGTAACGTTTTGACCATTTTAATAACGATGGAGACGACTCCATCAAGCACCTTCTACTCTACTGTCTACTGCATCGTCATAGGACTCTACTCCTTGAATGAGACAACAATAAAGACCAATTTACTGACATATAGTTTCTGTCGTATTTTTACCCCAAAAGGTCATTTTGGGTTTTGTACCCCAAGAGGTAAAAATTTACAAAACTGTTAACCCCCAAATGTACGACATTAAGTCAAGCACCCCTGTCGTATTCTTAGGGGAGTCCCCCGGAGTTATCTCACAAAATCGGACACCCATACACTGATGGATTGATTGATTGATTGATTGATTGATAGATAGATAGATAGATAGATAGATAGATAGATAGATAGATAGATAGATAGATAGATAGATAGATAGATAGATAGATAGGTAGATAGATAGATAGGTAGGTAGATAGATGATAGATAGATGATAGATAGATGATAGATAGATGATAGATAGATAGATAGATAGATGATAGATAGATAGATAGATAGATAGATAGATAGAGCTAGATAGATAGATAGATAGATAGAGCTAGATAGATGTTCTGTTTATTTCACCCACTTGCAGCAATAACTGAATTGTTGGGGAAGGTCATTGTTACTGTACATACACTTTACTATTTACATAAGTTACAAAGTCATTCATTCTTCTGGTATGACAGTGATGGCGTCTTGGAAGTTGGACCCTTATACTGTAATGAGACTCAATAGCGGCAGGAGAGGGGATGATGTTCTTAAGGGGGGACATTTGGCGCTTACAAGCTCCTACCCTCCTGTCACTAAGAGACTCCAGGCCGGCCAAGACCAAGGCCTCCGTTTTGCTTCCGTTTTACACTGAATCATTAATATTCCATTTCAATAATCGACTCTGCAACCACTTCGCTCGGCCTCAAATCACCAAACTGTTTATATCCTTTAAATTCCAAGCTAGGTTTCAGACATACGTATCGTAAATTTTATTGTTAAAAGTTAAAATAGTCGCAGTCTAGAATTCACTAAGTACCCGACTGGTAAGCACCCGTAACAAATTACAAGGCTCCTTCATGGCACAAACTCCCCTATCCATTTCTATTTCTTTTTCGACTGACCGACCCACTTTCAAGAGAGATAAAGGGATGGGAACAAATTAAGTGATTGTATGCCATAGATATTGCCACCTACCTTCTCGACATTCTTTTCCTTATAGCTTTGCCATGTCCGGCCATCAATAGAAAGCCGCAGTTTGTAGCTAGCCGTCCATTCGCCTCCTGCATCCCCCTGCGTGGCCACAGCACAGAGTGCATAAACAGCGCCCATGTCGACTTGAAGAAAGTCGGACCTGTCGTTTTTAGTTCTTGGACACCACGCTTTGTACCACCCTTTGTAACCTCTTGTTCCTTTAAGACGCCCAAAGTGTGGAGGAAATGAATGTTTATTGGAATGTATAGAGCTCGCTGTCATTTTGTCGTCTGATATTTTGCTGATATTAGCTACTCCGACAGGTTTGCAGACTGAAAAACAAGAAACACAACAGAGGGTTATCGTCCTCTGTAAACACATCTATTGATTCCTTGTGATATAAATAGACAATGATACATCGGAGCGCGGAAACATGAAATTTGTCTTCAAGTCTTCAAATCGATATCCCAAGAATAAGCGCAGCGAACGAGTGAGATATCGATTTCAACAATAAAAAAGAAGTGTCATAACTCCAGTTGCCATGTACTATTCTGTTTATCATATAAACAAACACTACTATATAAGCGTGTTTATAAGTTGATTTTTAGCTTATTTTCAAATTTGACAGGAAAATCTCTGTCCTTTTTTAGCTTACGGGTTATTTGTAAATTTGAGGTGCTTAAAATTTTATAAGTTGATTTTTGAAAAAATTGAAAAATGATTTAAACGATAAAATAAATACTAACAGAAGTGATTATGGAGCAAAAAGAAAATCCTGTAGAACAGCCAAAAGAAATTGGCAAAAGAATAAGAAGATTAATAGTAAAACAGTTAAATAAAATTATGAATGAAAAAGGTAAAAAATTACCAAAAAATGTAGTTATCAAAGAGTTGCGTAAAATTCCAGAAATTGATAAATTTTTTGATAATAATCCAATTCAACTACAAATTCCAATTACAGAAATTGGTCTATTTCACGATAATGACCTAAATCAACCACAAAGCCCAATTCTTGATGAACCGGTACCTAAAATTAATGCCCCAATTCTCAAACCAAAGAAAATTTTTAATTGGGGGAATTATTCATTTAAGGTGCTAGATAAAGATAAGTTTTCCAAAAAGCTTGAAGAATTAACAAATGAAAATATCATAAAAATTACTAATAAGGAAACTAAACCAAGAAAAAGGGTAAATGTATCTGTTAGTGTAAGAGATGAATTGAAGGAAAAAACTAAAAAGAAAAGAACAACAACCCTTAAAATATTTTCAATAAACCCAAATGAAGAAGACGAACCACCAATTCAAAATAATCGGGGAATAAATGAAAATATTATTAGAATTAGGAGGAATCTAAATAATGATTTGACAGAAACAATTTATAATGAGTTGGAACCCCAAATAGAAATGGGGGCAAGAATTGTTTTCAGTTTTACTGCTTTGATTCAAAGAGGAAATGGTGAAATAGCTTATCACGTACATACATTTAGAAGTGGAGGAACTTTTAATTCCCTTTCAGAAATAAAAAAATATATAGAGAGGTGTGAGGGTGAGAGATTGAGTTTAGAAGGAGATGCTTGGATTAGAGCATATTTACCCCCAGAAAAGAAAATTAATAAACCAGGTGTTAATGAGGGTGGAGTTGAGTTTAGAGAAGTACAAATAAAAGTTATTAATACTAGACAGCCTTTAGTTGGGTGCGGAAGATTACCTGATGAATTACGAAAGAAAAGATGTATTTACTCTGTAGATGATAAAGATGATAATCTCTGTGTATGGCGGTGTTTGGCTATTCCAATGAATATTCTTGCTGGTAAACAAAACCCTGAAAAGTTCATAGAGAAACAATCACTAAATCTAGCTAAAACTTTTTATGGCAATAAAAAACTAAAAAAAGAAGATGTTAGATCAACAAAATTAGTCGATTTTGAGAAAATTTCAAAAGTTTTTTCCATAAATATCCGGGTTTATGAGCAGAAAGATATAACAAATTTTAAAGTTTGGAAACTGGTGTTTGGAAAAAACAATTTCAAAGAAAATTTACCAACTCTAAATTTAGGTCTTTATAATAATCATGGTTTTTTCATTAAAAATCTAGATCTTCTTGCTCAAAACTGGGTATGCCAAGGATGTAAACAAAAATTTACCAGACACGAGGATTTAAAAAGGCATTTTTCCGATGAAACATGTACAGGAGGAAAGACAAAAATATTATGCACAGGAGAAAAGATAAAACACATCATGAATGAATCTGACAAAGTTTTTTATGGGGGTAAAATAAATTTTAGTTATAAAGCGTGTAGGTGGATAGAAAACCAATCTAAAATTATAGGTAAACATATTCATCATGGGCTTTGCGGACATGGTGGAGAAAGATGTTATAGGGGTGAAAGGGGAGATGAGATTTTGTTTGATGGATACGAGCCTAAGACAAACACTGTTTTTGAGTTTTATGGTTGTAAATGGCATGGGTGTCCGTGTTCAACAACCGACAAAATTAAATATAATGAAACTATTGAAAGAGAAAATAGGATAAAAAGATTAGGTTATAATGTAGTATCGGTTTGGGAGTGTGAAAATCCTGAATTACCCAATATATGGTTCAAAAAGAAATTTAATCCATACCCCTATTTTATTGATTACGATTTTGAGGGACTATTACAAAAAGAAGATAAACAGATTACCGATGATTTAATTTTCACCCATACCCACATTCCAGTTAGTGTTGCCATAATCGATAATTTAACAAACAAAAGAGTTTTTCTTTACAACCAAAACCCTGATGACCTCATAAAAGAATTCGTTGAAAAATTGGAGGAAATAAGAAAAATTATAGTCGAAAAGGTTAAAGAAGAATACCCGCTTCCTGATCAAGATTCCTTACAAAAAAATGTCTTTCAAAAATATGAAGAATGGTGTAATCAAGTACCTGTTTTGGGGTTTAATAGTGGAAAATATGATATCAATTTGATTAAAAGACATTTTATAAAACACATGACCGATAGAACTAAGGATATTTTTATTGCAAAGAAACAGAATAGGTATATGTTTTTATCAACACCGCATTTCAAATTCTTGGATATAATGTCTTACCTTGCCCCTGGAATTTCTTTTGATGGGTGGTGCAAAGCAAACAATTGTGAAGCCAAAAAACTTAAACTTCCTTATGAAAAATTGGATAGTTATGAAAAGCTTTCTCACGTTGGACCTGTGAAACATGAAGACTTTTACTCTAGTTTGAAAAAGAAAAACATTTCAGAAGAAGAATATGAAGAATATTTGCTCGAATTCGAAAAGAGGGGCTGTGTTACAATGTTAGACTGGTTGAAAGAGTATAATTTGAATGATGTTATTCCCTTTCTAGAAGCCCTTGAAAAAACAAGGCGTTTATATTATCCAGACGAAATTGATATATTAAAAGATGCCGTTTCCATCCCGGGTGTATCAATGAGGGCTGTTCTAAATAAATACCAAAAAATGAAGAAGAAAGGTGATCCTGAATTGTACGCCCCAGGGCAATACTGTATTCATGGTTGTTGTAATAACAAGTTTTGCAAAAAGTGCTACAAAATAAAGAGAGATTGTAAAATATGCGACAAAAACAAGATTTATAAATTATTGAAAACGGGTATGGTTGGAGGCCCTAGTATTGTATTTACGAGATATGCGGAGGCAGAAAAAACAATGATTCGCTCTCATAAATATAAAAACCCGAAAAAATGTGTGCGAATTATGGGGGTTGATGCAAATGGTTTATATCTATACTGTTCCGGACAAGAAATGCCATGCGAAAAAGAAGAATGCATTGAGGTTGAAAATCCATCAGATCCTAAATTTATTAAGAAGATTTGTGAAGATATTCTTGATGGTAATCTTTTCGGATTTTGTCAAGTTGATATTCATACCCCTGATCACCTAAAAGAAAAGTTTGAAGAGTTCTCCCCCTTATTTTGTGTAGACTCCGTTCCTGAATATTTAGTACCAGAGCATATGAAAGAATATCAAAGAGCGACAGGTAGAAAACATCTAAAAGATAATAAAAAATTACTTGGTGTTACAAAGGCAAAAAAGATATTTTTATATACACCTATGATAAAATGGTATCTTAATCATGGTTTGGAGATTACCGCCATTCATAATATTTTAAAGTATGAATCGGGAATGCCCTTTGGATTTTTTCCAAAAGAGGTGGCAGACGCAAGAAGAGATGGAGATATTGAGGTTTTATTGGAAAAACTAAGTAAGGCTTTTGAAGAAAACAAAATTGATGAAGTAGTAAAAATTACTAATGAATTAAACCAATTTCCCGATATATTTAAAGTTATTGAGGAAAATAAAGACATTAAAGTATTGATTGAAAAACTAAAACCAAAGTACAAAGGTTGTAAAGAATTAGCCGACACGAATAAACTTAGGGGAAATTCTTTTTATGGTAAAATGATAGAAGATAAAGAAAAACATAATATTACAAGGTATACTCAGGATGAGGAAGAGGTTGAAAAAGCCTTAAGATCTGCGTTCTTTGAGGATCTTAATGAAATAAATGACACATATGAAATAGTAAAAAGAAAAAGATTAATAAAAATAGACAGACCCTACCAATGCGGAATAGCGGTGTATCAGCTAGCAAAATTAAGAATGTTGGAATTCTATTACGATTTTCTAGATAAATATGTAGATAGAAAGGATTTTGAGTTGATACAAATGGATACAGATTCTATGTACATGGCAATTTCTGATGAAAATTTGGATGATATTATAAAACCTGAAATGAGAAAAGAATACTTTAGTGGTGGAAAAGAAAAATTCCTTTCAACTTCTAAATATCATGAAAAGACTCCGGGTTTGTTCAAAAAAGAGTTTGAAGGTATTAGAATGATTGCTCTTTCATCAAAATGTTATTATACAGATGATGGGAAAGGAAAAGTAAAGTATAGTACTAAAGGAGAAAAGCATGGACAAAATGAAGTAAACTGGGGTAGATACATGTCAGCTTTGAATGGTTCAATTGATATGGCACAAAATACAGGATTTAGGGTCAATGATAATCAAATTGTGACATATACACAAAATAAAAAAGGATTGAATGCATATTATGATAAAAGACGAGTTTATGAGGATGGAATTCACACAAAACCATTGTATTAGATCATTTCAAAACAGAATTAGGAGGTAACTCTGTATCATACGGAATAACCTGTAATTCTTCACGAACAAATCCTCGTCTTGGACCATCTTGTAAAAAGTATAAAACAGGTTGATTAGGAGAAATTCTACTTCCAGAAATATAATAAACTTTTATACTCCAAATAGGATCTGTGGCTCTTCTTCTTTCACCGCCCTCAAGTTCACCGGGAGCTAATAAATATCTAACCCTAACTTCAGTTGGTAGTCTAACCTCATCAAGCCCTACAACCCGCTTGTAATTTTTAGTTTTAATATCAACCTCTTTCATTTTTATAGCCTCATCAGGCTCTTTACCTGTTATTCTCTTTTTTGTATTATTCAAAGTTTTTAGAATAGCTGGTAATCTTTTCACCCATACCCTTGATCGCCCATCACTAATCATTTCTTGCGCATATTGATGACTAAATAATCTTTCACCCAATATTCTATTTGCATTTTCTACAAATGCTTGAGCTCTATGATTTCCAGCTTCACTTCTTTGTATTCTTACATTATGGTAATTCATAAGTTTTGTAACTTCGCCCATAAATTCTTTTCCTGGATCAATCATTAATGTTTTTGGGTATTTCAATCTTCTAGAATATATTTTTGTAAAAGCTTCTGATATCTCTCGACTTTCTTTTGAAGTTAATGGCTCCGCATCTTTATATCTCGAGGCGATATCAACCACAACTAACGCATATTTATAAGTTTTTCTTCCAAATCTATCATGCGGTAAAAATAATAAATCCGCCTGATGAATCTGATTTGGTTTATCCACAACCCAGTGAGGTCTAGGTATATACTTTGGTTCTGGAAGATAGATTTGCCATATTGCTTGTTTCTGTAACCATTGTTTTGCTACATCTTCACTTACTTTCGCCTTTTCAGATAATTTAGGAATTGCAGAATATCCTTTCCAATATCCTTCAGTTGAATAATATATTTTTGACAAAGTAGAACTCATTTTTTAAGATTAACAAAAGTATCTTATAAATTAAAATGGTGGAGGAGGAAGAAAAAACAAAATTTAGCGAATACCAAATTAATCTTATGAAAAAAATTATTAGAAAAAAAATTCTATATATGGAAGATGGTGATAAAATTTTTAATGTTTTAATTTTAATTCCTGAGGCGAGAGAAGGTTTATTAAAACATATTGCCAAGTTAGAAAATAGAACAACACAGGTTTAAAGATTAACCAAAGTATCTTATAAATTACAATGACGTCTGAAAAAATTAATCCAAACAGAATTCCAAAAGAACCATTTGGTTTGAAAGCAGAATCAACATTGAATCGAATTACTCTCAATCCATCCACAGCCAGTCCAGGAGAAACATTATATATAAATATTCCAAAACTTTCTGAGAATTTAGTGATTGTGCCCGGAAGTGTATCTCTTCTATTTGATTTAGATGTTGATGGACATGCGAATAATACAGTTGTTAATAATGTGGGCCGTAATCTTGTAACCAGACTAAAAGTTCTTTTTGGAGGAGAAACATTGCAAGATACTCAAAGATATGATTTATTTCAAACATATCATGATTTATTCTTAACTGAAGAAGAGCGCGAAGATAGATTAAAACAAGGTATTTCTTCGTTAAATATTAGAAAACTTAGAACAAAAGCTGGAGATGCAAAAACACAAGATGTAAAAGAAGTTGCTCTTGCTAATGTTCATGGTTCAAAGTATAGAATACCAATAAATCATCCTATTCTAAACGATCATGGCGTTTTTTATCCGAAGGCGTTGGAAAATCATCTTATATTTGAGCTTACACTTGCCCCAATCACTAATATTCTTATTTATTCTGATACAACTAAAGCACCATCATATTCAATCAAAAACTTAGAGTTAGAATATTCTTCAATTTCTAGTGAATACTTAGCCCGCGAGGCGCAATCAACATATCAAGTTGGTAAAGGATTCTTTTATGAAAATATTACCTTACACAAAACTTTTACATTTTCCATTGGTGGTGATGGTGTTATTAATCAGCATATTAATTTACCGAGAAGATCAATGACAGGAATATTGTTTTTGTTTTTATTGCCACAAACTGCAGGAGCAAGGGATTCTGAAAATTTTTATAATCCTGGTATATCTTCAGTTGAAATTGATGTTGATGGTGTGCCAAATAGAATATACTCTAGAGGAATGATTCCGTCCGATCTTTGGGAATCTGTGAAAAAACGCTTTCATAGAGATGATGGTTTACAAATTTCATTGAAAGAAAAGGAATTTTACGCGGATAAGTTTGCTCTTTGGGTTGATACTAGAACTCATCCAGATAATGGTATTCATGGCGGTGGACTTGCTCTAAATAATACGCATGATGGTGTAAAAATAGAAATTAAAAGGAAACAAAGCGGGTCAGGAACAATAACTTGCTATATGTTTGTTGTGTCTGATGCAATGATGGAAATAATGAATTCAAGTTTGAGATCAATTAAGTACTGAGAAGTGAATTTAAAAACCTTTAGTTATGATACAAAATAATGGAAGAACTACGAGAAAAATTACCATTCCATTGTATTATAACTGGACCAACAAATTGCGGAAAAACAAAATACCTAATTGAACAGCTACGAGGTCCTTTCCGAAAAGTTTTTGAATATATTGTTTTAATTTGTCCAACCTATGCTAAAAATAAAACATATCATAATTTTGCTAATAAAGATAAACATTTTTATATATTATCACCAGATGCAAGCAATCTCGATGAGATTAATGAATTGTTAAATGTTTGTCAAACTTTATTTTCAGGAACAAATACACTAATAATTTTAGATGATTGCACCGTTTCCACTGATCTGAAGAAAAGATCCAATAAATTTATAGATTTAGCATTTTCTGGAAGACATCATGGTTTATCAGTTTGGGTTCTAACTCAACAATTAACGTCGATAGCAAAACCATTTAGGGAAAATGTTGCATGCGTTGTTACTTTTCATAATCCATCTCAGAAAGGGATGAAGATGTTTTTTGAAGATTATGGTGGTGATTTGGATTATGAATTATGTAAAAAATTTGTACAACTCCTGAAAACTGAAAAATATTCTAGACTATGTTTGAGTTTGCGTTACCCATTTAATTGTTATTTGGAAGTTCCAGACGGAGCGTAGTGAAGTGCGGAACTCAACCCGAAGTGATTTAAAAATAACCCAAGTATTATCACAAAAGATGGCAAACGTTGAAGATTACATTGAAGAAAAAACTGACAGACCGCAGGTAGGATCGGGGAAAAATGATACCAATCAAAGTGAGGATCTTGAAGTTAAACAAGAATCACTAGCCATTCTTGCAACCTTGGGAACAACAAAGGAATATTTGGGGGTTGATATGAGTCTGGGTGATGTAAAAAAATTATCAGAACGCGATGTAGAAAAATATTTTAATCGTTATCAAGCGGTAATGGGTAAGAAAATTAGTGGTGGGGTGGTCGATTCATCCCTACAATTAATTTCTAAAATTATTTCTTACATGGTTCCTGTGGATGATATTGATTCACTTTGTAAGGATTTGAAGAATGATGATTTGGTTAATCGTGAATTAACAAACATTGTTGGGCTCTTAGCATTGAAAGCAGGAAGGCTGGCAGCACTTGCTAGCGGATTATTTCAAGTAGCTAAACACATAAAATTCAACAAAAATCAACAATTTTCAAGAGAAGAACCAGTAAATGGTAGCACAACTGAACAGGAAACTAAGCAATCTACTGAAAGTGTTGATACAGTATATTAAACAGATCTAAAAACTTATTTGTAGCATCTAAATAACAATGTCTGAACAACCTGAATTAGAAGTTGATAGGGTTGCGGAGCAAATTACAGCAGACCCCAAACCTGAAAATAAAGATACTAAAAAGAGGGAGAAAGATCCTAAAAAAGTCGCAGCTGGTAAGAAATTAGCTGAATATAATAAAAAAGCAAAAGAAGCATTAGCCAGGGAAATGAAACGAAACGAAAAAGCAGAAATGGGGTATAATCAAGAAAAGACAAATAATGAATATAAATCATGGCTACCAGAGTTATCTTTTACTACTGTTTTATCTGTTGTTGGATTGGGTTTTGCAGCATTTGATCTTTTTATGAGATATCGGGAAAAAGCTAGAGATGAATATTCCAATAGGATAGCTGATTTATCGCAAGTTCCACAATTACCTCAGCCCACAGAAAGACCAAAAATTGGAATGATGTAATTATTTTTTACTACATAAAGTTATTTAAAAGTTTCTTAATGATGTAGTAAAAAATCATGTCAAGCGAAAACAAACTTGTGAAAACTGTAACTGATTCAGCTGTACTTATCGGATTAGGTGCTGGGGTTGGTTATGTGGCTAAAAAGGTAATGAAAGAATCATTTTTGAGCGATCCATCCTCAAGTATTACAAATTATGCAAAATGGGTTGCTGTATTATCTGGAAGTATGTATCTAAAAACATATTTAGAGGAACAAAAGATTTTACCAAAATAAAATTATGGCAACAATAGCAATGATGGCGATAGGGGCAATATTGAATGCAACAGCATTTACTGGCGGAAATATTCTTGCAAAATATTTATCTGGACGCAATGTTGATACAGAAAAAATAAGACACGATAAAGCAATGGAAAAATATCAAAGAGATTACGCTGAATATCAGGAAAAAAGACAAAAAATGCTTGATTGGAAAATGAAGAAAAAAGATGAAAAATATCAAGCATCAAAAAATATTTCATCTACAAATCAGGCTTTTGAATTGTATGGGCAAATGCAAGAACCCAAATTTTCAGATTATTACAAACCAAGCGATGATCAAAAAACAGGAGAAATGATATATGTTGGAACTGGAATGTTAGGTTTGGGTTACGCGATCAGTAAATTTTTATAAATTATTATTTTTGTTATGTAACCAGTAATTGGGTTATATAACACAAGTATATTTATTATTTGGTTTACATGAGACTCTCAACATCAGAATCATATTCAGATTTTTCCATTTCTTCAGCCGCAGATTTACTATCAGAAATAGTTAAGCTTCTAAATTTAGTTAATCTTTTCATTTCTCTGTTTGGCTCTATAACTGCTTCATAAAGTTTTACTTGAAGTGCAATACAAGAACCAATAAATATTGATTCGATTTTTATTACACCTTCCTCAACTCGACAACCTTTATTTAATAATTTTAATGGATCAATTTCCTTATCATTTTTAGAGTTATAAAACTTAGTTAAAATTTGGTCTTGTTTTTTATCCCAAATTAATTTTGGATATAAAGTTGGGCCTCTATCTGGAACTCTAGTCATTGAAGATTTTTCCAACTTCCAATATAGAGGATTTAAACCTCCTTTTTGTTTTTCAAGCTCATTTCTTTCCAACTCAAATTTGCCAATTTTTGCTCTATTAATAAGCAAATGATCAATGCAATTGTCAACTATTTCATTGAATAAATCAATCCATTTTTCTTCTTCTGGTGTTGGACTGCTTCCACTCCATAAACATAATGGAAATACATATCCTGTAATTGCGCCTGTTTCTTGACTTGTATTTGTAGAAACACCAAAAGAATATAAATTACCGGTTGGAATAACAAGTTCTCCTTCTGTTCCATCATCATTTTTTGTAAAAATTTTAATTCTTTTGAATTCAACCTTTGGTTTGCTTCCTGGAATTTCACCAACAATTGGTTTGGAAAAGATCATGCTTACTTTAGGAATATAACTATTAACATCTATTAGTTGTGTAGTTTCGTTCATCATTTTATTTTACTTTTATATTTTTTCTTTTTAAATCATTTTTTACCTTTCAACTCTAGGGGATCTAAAGATTTCTTACTGATGAGTAAAAAAAATCATGGCAGAGGGAGGATATTCACCAGAAGATTTAGATCCAACTAAATTAAATGAACCAAAAGATGATGATGATTGGGATGATAATGTAGATAATAGAAATATGGAACTTCAAACATATTCATCAACAAGCCAACAAAATAATAATTATGATGAAGAGGAAGAAACTCCAGTTGGTGGTATTAATGAAAATAAGCCTCTTTTAGAAAAGATAAAAGAAAAAGAAGAAGCTGAAGAAGAACTTTTAAAAATAAACCCAAGAGCAAAACTAGATAAAATGATATCTTATTTTAGAGATATTGGAGAAGGAATTAAAAAAGCAACTTATAAGTTCAAAGGTGGGAAAGGAGGGGAATATGAAATTTCAGATGGTAAACTAGTAAATGTTAAAAGTAAATATCAACCACTTCCTAAAACATTAAAAGAAATTATTGGTCCAACTAGATCAGAAATAGTTGAACAACTTGATTCAGAAATTCAGAAAAAAGAAGAAAAACAAAATGAAAGGGTTGAAAGAAAAAAAGTTCTTGATAATAAACCCAATAAAACTCCAGAAGAAGTCGCAGAAAGTGAAAATTTAAAAACAGAAATTATAGAAAACGCTGAAGATATAGCAAACAATGTTTCTGAAAGAGAAAGAACCCAAGAAGGAATGTCATTGCGGGAGCGAATTAAAGATATATTCAAAAAGCATGGTTTTACAGTAACTGCTGTTATCATTGCTGTAGGTACAGTAATTGGAGTTATAGTTTCTAATCTTTCAAAGGGTTTATCTACTTTAGGTAGGGGTGTTGGTAATGGTTTGAAAACTATAGGTAAAAAACTGGGTGAAATATTACCAGGAATGGTTGGCGCAATCGTGAGCTTTCTTTTCAAAACAGCCGGTCAAGTTATTGGATTTTTAGGTGAAAATGCTTGGCTTTTGATAATGGCTGTAGTTCTATATTTTGTGGAAAGTATAAAAAAAAAGAGAAAGTAACAAATTTAAAGATATCATAACGTCCAGTAAATACAATATGGACGAATACAATGGAATTTATCCTCAATTACCTAATAATAATTTTCAAACACAAAGCGGAGATAGTGTAATTAATTTCAGACTACAAAAATCAAGCGAAGTATTACAAAATCTCGAGAAAGAAATTAAACATTACGAAGAAGTAAGGAAAAAATATAATAGGGCGAGAGGAATATGTACAAAAATTAGTGTTTCTGGTGGTTTGATTTCAGTTATTCTATCAGCAAGCGGTTTAGGAACTTCTCTCACTGGTTTTGGTGCTATTGTCGGTGTGCCTTTAGGCGTTGTAGGCGGTTTTTTTGGTGGGTTGTCGATTGGGTTTGGTTTTGCTTCTAAAAGACTTTCTGGTAAAGTTAGTAAACACGAACAAACCGCTGCAATTGCAAAATCAAAATTAAACACAATTAACGATTTAGTTTCAAAAGCTTTGAAAGATAATGTTATATCCGACCAAGAATTTTCTATAATTTTATCGGAGTTGGAAAAGTTTCAAAAACTAAAACAAGAAATACGTCAAAAATTTAGAAAAGATACAGAAAAAAACTTAGACATGAGTGTGATAAGGAGGGAAGTCCGCGAAGATCTATTAAAAGAACTTACCGGAGGGAAAGGACATTAAAAATTTCATATGAGAGAACTGATGTTGGTTTTAATTGTTTTGCGGGTATTAGAAGAGAGTTTAATTGATTTTACATCTTATTCTTAAAAGGTCTAAAGATCACATTATTTGAAACACAAAGAATAAGATGTTATTGGATGATTTCAAAACTCGATACCCTAGGGCAAGCCTTGAAAAATTTACATTTGTGAATGACTCATTTGGCGGATATATTAAATGGAAAGTTAATGGAACAACAATTATGTCCGATGATGATCCTACTGGAAAAACATGGACTGATGATCTTCCTTCTAATTTGAAAACATTATTATGGGCAGATTTAGGTTTAGAAAAGAAAGCTAAAGTTGGTTCGTTTCCAAAAAGTTTAACTAGGACTAACCAAAGCTACCCCATACCCGCTATTGAATTCAACGACTTTACACCTGATGTAACAAAAACTCTAACCTTTCTAGATATATACGTTTCAAATACTAAGAAATTCACAGCAAATATGAGAAACATATTTAAATCACAGGTTGTAACATTTAATTCCGCAAAGGAATGCAAAAAATGGCTGAATAAACCAGATTTTAATCATTGGCCACAACAACTTAACTTTGCGGTTTGGTGCGCAACATATGCATCTGGTTGTGGTATAAGTCTATTTGAAAGTCTAAATTATCCCAAAGTAATTAGCAGTTTTATAAAATTTCATATATATTTCACAATAAGGCGAATATTGTATGAATTGAAACTTCCCCTACCAGATGAAAAACCTTTTTCGATAAAAAATAATCCATATAATAAAGTTGCATATAATAAATTGTGCGAAGAGTTTGGAGTTAGTAATAATTCTGACTTTAGGTGGAAAGGTGGAAGAAATCATGGTTTGGGAGATCAATTTATTTATTACAGCTCAGGAGGAAATGAAAATTTATATATTGTAAGAAATTATGATCATGATGCAAATACTTGGCCCGGACAAAATAAATTTTCTGATGAGGGTTATAAGGATGGAGATGGAAATAAAATCTCGTTTATTAGAAATGATCTATTTAGTGATTTCAAATATGCTTGGTTTATTCCTATGGAAGGACATGGACTCACCAAAGCGGGGCTTGGAAGATTAAATCGATCCGCTGAAGCTTTTGTTTACTGTATATTGGGAGCACAAGTTAATACTAGAAACCCAATTTATGGTAATGGTGGTGGTGCAATAGAAACACAACAAGAATTCAAAGCTTTATTTGAAAGTTCTGTTATAGAAAATGATATTTCTAAATCTATTCAAAATTACCAACAATCTGTGCAGGAAACTAAATTACGGCTTGATTTAGCTGTTGCTCCTGGAGTTTGGTTGATGCCAAGTAATATGATTATAAATACAGAAAGTGTGGTCGGGTATAATAACAAACTCATGAAAGCCACTGAAGATATGAATTTTGGAGTAAATAATGCATTAAATGTTGAAACAAAAACTGTTGGAATAACACATAGTTTAGGAACATCAAAGGTTTTATTAAATACCAATCCGCAACCAAAGAAACCTAAATTAAGCAATAACGATAAATCAGACAAAACAGATGAAGTTATTAATATAGAAACATCTTCTCATCAAAATAATCTTATTGTTTTAATGTTTGCTGGGGGGTTATTATCTTGGTTTTTATTTCGTTAATGTTTTGATTATATAAATCTAAAGATGAACATGATGTAATCAAAACAAAATGCTAAGTATTACAATGTATGATTCTGAAACTAGGATTTATTTAGATCCTCCGCTGAAAAATCTTCGAGAGATACAACTCCTGGATTGCAATTTAAAGACCAAAAAGTTGATTAATTTCAAGGACCGACAGACAATATTAGATGAAAAAAATAAGGGCTTCATAATTCAACCCGGCACATATTCTCTTCATGGCATTCAATCAGTCTTTATTAATGATCCTGAAGTGGAAAAGATAACAATAATTGAAACTGATACTTTTGACTATCTTTATTCAAATAAGAACACCAAAGTTAAACTTACGAGAGGGTTAGCGGTTGGTTTAGGAGTGCCTGAAGTTATAAATCCTGGTAAATTATACCCCATAAATATACAGATTAAGGAGCCGCTGAGACTTATGTGTAGTATAGTGGATAATAAGTCGTCATATATGAATAACACCAAATATGGAGAACTTGTGAAACTCACACCATCAAACCTACTTGCAAACATACCCTCAAAGGATTATCCGGCAATTCCGATTCAAAAATATGAGAGTCTCATAAACCACTTCGATTTAACTATCTTAGACAATGAATGGAAAAAACTTGATTTTAAGGGTTCTCCCATAACTTTTAGTTTAAGATTTAGATAAATTACCGAGGACTTTTTTTTGTTACATAACTATTACTCTAAGTTATGTAACACAATTACCCATTCTTCGCTTTTATTTTTAAATCATTTAATAATTTCATTCTGCAAGCCTTGCAAGAAGCTTTTTGCTTGCCATGTTCACAAATTTGTGATCCCCCGCATTCTTTACAGTGTTGTTTTTGTTTTCTATGTTCACAAATTTGAGATCCCCCGCATTCTTTACAACGAAACTTAACCATATCATGTACGCATATTTGCGACCCTTTACACTTTTTACAAACGTACTTTATTTTCCCGTGGGCGCAAATTTGTGTTCCTTCACATTTTTTACAAATATACTTTAGTGTACCATGTCCGCAAATGTAAATACTATTAGAAGTAACTTTTTCAATTAAACTTACAATCTCCTCCTCTCCGAATTTTTTGAGCTCATTAATAAGATCTTTTTTACTCATTTTTGTTCTTTCCTTAATTTTTAACTCACCCGCGATTTTTTTTACTTCTACAAAATACAAATCATTTAATTGTTCCATTTCGTATTGTATCCCACTATTCTCTCTTTTAAACCTTATTTTTCAATTTTTTCAAAAATCAACTTATAAAATTTTAAGCACCTCAAATTTACAAATAACCCGTAAGCTAAAAAAGGACAGAGATTTTCCTGTCAAATTTGAAAATAAGCTAAAAATCAACTTATAAACACGCTTATATAGTAGTCAAACACTAGTTACTTATATAAGACAGTCTATTGCAAGATTATAAAAAGAGTTCGATTAGTCGAATGCAACTAAGGAAAATAGATATATTGATGTTGAGTTTGGTTTTGTAAAGAGAAACTGGAAAATGCTCGAAGAAAATTGGTAACATTTTAAGAAATAAATACTATTTTTAGTCCCGAAAAGAAATTTGATCAGGTCAGATTTTGATCACGTGCAGGCAATCGCTTCTGAGCCGTGAGCGCGCGTCACGCAATCGACAAAAGGTAAAGGCGCGCACGGGACTTAAGGCCCACAAGGCCGGAGCTTATCCCGGTTTCAATAGCATGAAATACCTGGGAGTATTATTACTCCCCCCTGGATGGGATGCTGGTCCATCGCAGGGTCACCCCCAGCATTGTATCGCTGGTACCCATTTATACACCTGGGTGGAGAGAGACAGTGTAGAAGTTTCTTGTCTAAGGAAACAACACACTGCCAGCACCAGGGCTCGAACTCCAAACCTTCTGCTCGGAAGTACGACACGCTAAAACCACCTTACTGTACCTCCTCAATCGACAAAACAACGCTATAAATAACAATTTTCGTCAAGCTTAATCTAAGCACTTGATTACTCTTGTGCCTAAAATTTACCCTTTCTTTTCAAAATCGTTATCAAAAATTTCGTAGATGAATGGCTTGCCTGAGTTCTTGCCGGTGGGACAAGTAAGGAGAGGAAGTTGCTTGTCCGAGGGAAAAATATACTTGTCCCGGAAGACTGGACGGGTATTTGCTCGAGCCCAGAGCTTACCAAAGCACATGCGAATAAACATGCGAACGTTTACGCAACGTCTACAAGTCCGCGACGAATGATGGGGACAAAAGATTGGGAAAATTTCTTTCTTCCCATTCAGGAAAGAACTCATTGTTTTGTGCTTCACATAAATTATGCAGGATGCAGGAAGCTTTGGTTACAGGAATAAGAGATGCAACACTCTTATCCACGGGTTTTGGGAAGCGAGAAAATCTTCCCTTCCATCGGCCAACAGTGTCTTCAAGAGTCATTCTGGCACGACTTAGAGAATAATTAAGCACACGTTCAATAATGGGTGTTGCACTGTTCTCAGGGTAAGGTATCATCAGCCATGGAAGAAAGGGGTATGCAGGATCCCTAATAATGAAAAGGGATATTCCTATTCACCAATTTGTTTTGTGGGAATCCCTGTAAAGAGTTTGTTTTCATTGCCCTTCTTGTAAATTGCTCAATTCGACAATACCCGTGTATCATACACGCATCCAGGTCAACCAATGACTACATTTCTGAATGTATAATAACAATCTACGACAGCTTGCATAATGATACTGTGATAACGTTTTCGGTTAACATAATCAGTATGACTCTCTTCAGGTGCCAGGCTAGGTATGCGTGCGCCACCAATGGCACCAGCACATATATTGGCATTCCCCACCTTCCCTCGTAGGCATCAATCACGTTTACCAGGTCAGCTCCTTATGGAAAAATTATAGCTCTGAAAAATCGTCGATTTATCGCATACAACTTTAATGCACTTGCATACCAAAGAGGTCGAAACGCCAAAGTGATGTGCCACTGTTCTGTATTCTGCGGTCGATGCTAAGTAATACAGAGTGACAACGAGACGACGTTCAGGTGGGACAGCTTTGCGCATTGTCGTATTTTGACAAGAAATGTCTCTTCGAATTTCATCCAACAGAAAAGTAAAAGTTTACTTTGTTGACACGAAAATTCTGATACCATTGTTCGTCGTTAAACGTATCGGTAACCATTTCAAACCAACTGGTTTCTCGTGGGTTCATCCAAATAGTTCTCAAGCGCGGCTAATTGATGCAGGCTAGCAGACGTTGCCCAAAATAATACCTGCTATATATATATACAGAAAAGACGAACGTTTTTCTTCAATCATTCGAGCCATTTTAGTCCTTCGCTTCTTCAAAAACCAGACAATTGCCAGTTGAATTGCGCGCTGTGCCGCGTGCGCCATTTTGTCATACTCGATCCAGATGCTACATAAAGGGTTCGCCAACAAGGGTTTCAACCGCTGGCGATTGCTTAGAAATTTGGGGTCCCTTTCTTATATTTATAGGCGTGCACATCTCGAAACTAGATGTGCCAATTTTTTTTCGTGTAAATGGGACAGTGGCGGGCCAAAAAAATTTAGGGGTGCCGGACCCAAAAACTTAGTCATGTAAACCGGGCTAAAGAGTCTACGATGCTCTAGGCACCACAGACTAAACAATAGCCAAGTTTATAATCGTTCTACTGAATTGGGCCCAGCATGCCTCTTACCTTCAGCAGCCAGTATTTCCGTCGTGTAAGACGACTTAAAAAGCGCTGAAGCTGTGCAGGTGTAGTTCCCAGAATCCTCTTTCCTGAAGTTCCTTATAGTGAGCGATCCATCTGACTGAACCTCTGTCCTCCCCACTGGTAATTGATCACCTTCTTTTGCCCAGGTTATTATCGGTCTTGGGTCACCTGTGGCCTCACAGCGCACAGTGACATTATTCGTTGTATTTACCACTATTTTCGGTGGTGGTGTTGCATTTAATTGCGGCAAATCAACGACAACGAGTAGAGTTGTTGCCGAGGTGCTTCCAATCTTGTTTGACGCTCTGCACTGATACAAGCCTGAATCAGTCTTACGTACGCTCAAAATTGACAGGTTTCCTCCTTCTGCGACGAATCTCTTTTCCTGTAACCTACCAAGGAGCTTAGTCCACGTGATCCTAGGGCTCGGGTAACTGGTCACGTGGCATGTTGGCAGCATGACGTTTTCACCTTGTTGCACATAAGAAGGGCCAGCAGGCAGGGAAATCCGAGGAGAATCTGGGACAGAAATTAAAAAGTCAATAACCGATGTCAGCAAATGTTTATTTATGCTTTTTGATGCCATCTTTGTCAGTTTCGTAAATCCGGCGTACAGTTTAAGTGGTGATTACGTTTCGAGCGTTAGTCCTTAGCTAGAGCTCTTTGATTTTCGCTCTGACGAAGCACTAACGCTCGAAACGTCAACATGCCTTAAATCTTACCGTAGTAAACTTACTTTATCAACCCGGTTTATAAACTACTTTGACTCGGTGCTGTGAGCTTGTAGTATTTATGTTAACCCTTTCACTCCGACCCCAAGATCTGACTAGCAACTCTCCTAAGTGAATACCACACGTTTTATTACAAATGTATTTTGAGGATTTGGTATTAGGTCAATTCATTATCTTCGAGTTGATCGTTTTATTCTCATAGTCAGTTTTCCTTATAGTGTTCTGGAAAGGTGAAGTTCCACGTTGATAATGCTGGGAGTGAAAGGGTGAAAACACATAAAGAAGAAGGACGAGTAGTCTAATTGCTTAAGTAGAAACTATTTCTTACTAATTTTTACTATTAGAGTGAATTGTTTTGTTCCAATTGTGAGGGGGGCGTTTTCGTTACTAACTATACATCACAAAATTCATAATGAGTACGTTAGCCAATCAGATCGCAGATTTCTACTAATCTAGATCTGTGATATAGAACAAGCAGCGAAAACAACCTCGCTTGGCCGAAGAAGACAAAAATAGTCAACAGGGCACGTAGCGCTTAACAAATCTTTCAGTCATAATGGTTTGGTTGGCCGTTTTCTGTACTCATGGTATATAAGCTGATAGGCTGTGAGTAGGGAACCAATCAGAGCATGAACTCGTTTGTACCTATCCAAGGGGTTGTAGATACAAATATGCTATTAAGTATTTCATGTATCTTTCTTGCAGGTTTGCCCGGTTAGCTCAGTTGACAGAGCGCCGGCCTGTTGAGCGGGAGGTCGTGAGTTCAAACTTCGGCCAGACCAACACGCAAGGTCTTAAAACAACTGAGGAGAATGTGCTGCCTTTGTTAGGACATCTAAAAATGGTAGTTAATGGTAGTTTAGCTGTTTCCCAGCTAAACTTAAAGTCGCTAAAGTCGTTCCGATTTTCAAATCAGGAGATGAATCTAAGCCAGGAAACTACCGACCAATTTCCTTGCTATCAATTTACAATAGAATCTTTGAAAAATTGGTTTATAGAAGACTCATGAAGTTTGTTGACAAACAAAGTATTTTGTATTCATCTCAATACGGATTCCGCGGTAAGCATAGTACACACCACGCTACTCTAGAAATCATAAACGATATTCTTACTAATTTTGATAAAGGGCAATTTACTTGCTGTTTATTTATAGATTTAAAAAAGGCTTTCGACACGGTTAACTATGATATTCTTCTCTCTAAACTCGAAAGTTATGGTTTCAGAGGAGTGGTAAATGATTGGTTCAAGTCATATCTAATTGGTCGCAGACAGTATATCACTGTTAATGGTTATATATCTGATGCTAATCAAACCCTCTGCGGAGTTCCTCAAGGTTCCGTGCTGGGACCCTTGCTTTTTCTCTTGTATATCAATGACTTATATAAATCCTCCGATAAGATTAATTTCTACTTGTTTGCCGATGATACTAGTGTGACTTATGCTAACGGTGATCTTAAACGACTTGAAACTGAATTTAATGAAGAGCTTTCCAAAGTGTGTACGTGGTTAGCTGTTAATAAACTAACCTTGAATGCCAAAAAATCTAACTATATCATCTTTCGTCCACGCCAAAAGACTCTCTCCTTTAATCCCAATATTAGAATAACTGATAACATCTCAAACACTAGCCAACCGTTAGAAATGAAAAATTATATTAAATATCTTGGTATACTCATTGATGCGAACCTCTCATGGAAATATCACATAGATTACATTTGTCAAAAAGTTAGTAAAACAATTGGGATTATTGCCAAGCTCAGACATTTCGTTCCACGTCATGTACTTCTCACGTTATATCGTTCATTAATTTTACCTTATCTGAACTATGGCATCTGCGCTTGGGGTCAAGCTGCTGAAACACACCTTCATAAGCTACTCATTCTCCAAAAGAGAGCCCTTAGGCTAATGTTCTTCAGTAATCCAAGAGCTCATGCAGTCCCATTATTCTTAGAAACAAAACAGTTGCCGATATCATTCTTGCTGTTTGAGCAAATGAGTCTTTTAATGTACGACATTCATAATAATCTTGCTCCTAGTAAAATTAAGAATATGTTCAAGAAATTGTCTTTTGTTCATAGTTACCGGACTAGATCTGTTTCTAACGAGAATTATTATGTTGAGAAAGCTAGAACTGAAAATATGAAAAAAGCCTTTTCTATCTCAGGTGCCCTGATTTGGAATAGCATTCCACTCACCATCAAAGTCTTAAATAAAAGTCAGTTTAAAAGCAAACTAAAGAATAAACTTTTTGAAATCCTTAAGAATGAAGACGATTACATCAGAATTTCTGATATACGAGTACAATTCTCAAAATCATAACATTGTATGTTACTCCCAATATTGACCATAGTCTGCCTCCCTGTGTCATTCTGCCTATAAACCACACGACAAACTAGATTGCTTCTAGGTTTGTTCTGTAGACAGTATTAATTGACTTTTAAATTGTTTTTTTGCTCTTTTGCCCGCCTCGAATAGCCCTCGCTAATCGCGGGCAAAAGCTCTCTAATGTTAAATTCTTGTTTAGATCTAATGTTTAGATCAATTTAGATCAATTTAGATCAATAAAGGATTTGTGTAGTCATTCTAGTCTTCTTCGATAAGGACCAAAAACCATAGGCCCCGTCTCACAGCACTTCTCTTATGGGCCGTTAAAGATCCCACAACACTGTTCGAAAAACGTATAGGGGACATAGACCCCGGTGTTGTGGTCGACCTTTAAAAAGTTTAATTAGTTAATAGAAAAATTGATGTTAAGTGCTTTTGAGCATATCCATATGAAAAAGTGCGCTATACAAATTCATTATCAATTATCACTAGCTGCCAGCCTATCCATATAAGGTTAAACTAAGCCAATCAGAAAGCTAGAAATGCAATATTTGAAGTTGAAAAATTAATAAGAATGTTTATCTGGCTGATAGCGCTATAATGGGTACCGCTGATGTCTATATATTGAAGGGGAGGGAAGAGGGCATAGTAATAAATCATGCTTATACGTGTTTCATGCGTCTGATTTAGCTGGTTCGCAATGGAACGGACCGTCGAGTCTTTATTAGCTCTAGCGTACCTTAACTACAAACATATAACTTACTTTGAACAATGAGTTCCGCGAGTTTCTCTGATTCTCCAAGAATGTTTTTTGCCAGACATTTGTATTTCCCAGCATCCTCCAGTCTAGCATCTGTTATCTCCATCAATCCATCAGATGTTACTCTCACCTTGTTGCCAGGCAACGACTCGTCAACTTTGGTCCAGGATATTTTAGCCGGGGGATTTCCCGAAGCAGAGCAAAGGAGAGAAGCAGTGTTGCTCTCATTAACTGTCAGCATAGAAGGAGAAATCTTCACGTGTGGTGGGGAAATGGATTCTCCGGGTTCCCCTTTCATTCCCGGCATGCCTGGTGGGCCGCTGTCACCTTTACTTCCTTTTTGTCCTTTCATTCCAGGATGACCCACAATCCCTTGTTTTCCACTTTTTCCGGCTTGTCCACTGATTCCTTGAGAGCCTTTTTTACCCCTCCTCCCTTGGTCACCTTTTTCACCCTTGGGTCCAGCTATCCCAGGAGGACCTGGTCTTCCGGGCAAACAGCAATGATTGGCGTTTTGCTGTTGACGTATTTTCAAACTTGTTTTGAGTATGTCTTCCAGGACCTCCTTTATGCTCTCTGTATCGTTGGCAAGTGACGACTTTAATGCACTTCGCGGTGATCGCGGTAGCTTCCTAAACTTAATGGAGTCATTGTTGACGGCATCTGTAATAAAATCCGTTTCACTGGATAAATGACTATTAAATAGATTTAGGCAAGCCTAAAAGCGGAGCTCCTCACACACTGAAAATGTTGTCACTAAAGTTATTAAATACGCCTGGTGTACGCAACTACTTAAAGAAGATTCGATAGCTTATGGCAAGCCAAATGTAGCAATATTCAATTCTTTTAATTTTATATCTAGTTCTGTATTTTGTATTCAACTATGCGTTTAATATTCAACTTATATTCAACATTCAACGCGTTATTCAATATTCAACTTCCCATTCAACATTCAACTATTCATTTTATATTCAATTCTCCATTCACCCATTCAATTATCTATTCAACAGTTTCAACTATTTATTCAACATTCAACTATTCATTCAACATTCAACTTTTCATTCAACATTCAACTTTTCATTCAACATTCAACTTTTCATTTAACATTCAACTATTCATTCAACATTCAACTATTCATTCAACATTCATTCAACATTCAACTATTCATTGAACATTCAACTTTTCATTTAACATTCAACTCTTTTGAGCCCTCACTACTTCTGGTCAGTGACGAAGATCATTGCTTGTTAAAAACATGGCGGCGATGCCGGCTACGAAAATAGGAGCTTATGAAGATGACACAAAGCTCCACTTCGATGCGGAATCTGACCTTCCAAGGTTTTTTGACTCGGTGCTTCAAAGAACTGACCAGATTTCCCAGGCGATAGTGGATGAGGAAATTGTGGAGCAGCATATTGTTGTTGTCGATGAAACGGTGCGTTTGCTTCGTATACTCCGAAACAGCAGTTCGAATATTAATGCCTCTGACAGAGAAAGCTTAGATAATCTCTCATCAGCGTTCATTGATGTCTTATCAGCCCTGCAACAATGTTCAGCCAGAGCAGCCGTGTCTCCCACCACAGTGGTGAAGAATGTTTGTCCCAGGCTTAAAAGTGGTCAACCCGGTAAGCCGGCTTTCGACATATCTGCAGAACTACTGTACTTGAAGACCTTCTGGGTTTAGGATTTACTTACACTAGAATTGCGCAGATGTTGGGAGTATCTCGTTGGACTATATCAAGAAGGATCAAAGATTATGGTTTAGAAGATTTTAGGTCGTTTAGTAAACTGTCTGATGACGAGTTGGAAGACGTAGTGCGAGGTTATATTCGTGAACATGGAGCAACAAGTGGACAAGTGTATATGACGGGATATTAAGATCCCTGGGATTGAGAGTGTAAAGAAGAAGAGTAAGGGAATGTTTAGCTCGACGGGACCCACAAAACAGGGCTTTGAGGTGGGGAATTCTTGTTTCACGAAGGATATATCAGGTCCTATGGCCCAATTCATTATGCCACTTAGATGGGCATCATTCTTTAAGGTTTCTCTGTCAGAGGCATTAATATTCGAACTGCTGTTTCGGAGTATACGAAGCAAACGCACCGTTTCATCGACAACAACAATATGCTGCTCCACAATTTCCTCATCCACTATCGCCTGGGAAATCTGGTCAGTTCTTTGAAGCACCGAGTCAAAAAACCTTGGAAGGTCAGACTCCGCATCGAAGTGGAGCTTTGTGTCATCTTCATAAGCTCCTATTTTCGTAGCCGGCATCGCCGCCATGTTTTTAACAAGCAATGATCTTCGTCACTGACCAGAAGTAGTGAGGGCTCAAAAGAGTTGAATGTTAAATGAAAAGTTGAATGTTGAATGAATAGTTGAATGTTGAATGAATGGTTGAATGTTGAATGAATAGTTGAATGTTGAATGAATAGTTGAATGTTGAATGAATAGTTGAATGTTGAATGAAAAGTTGAATGTTGAATGAAAAGTTAAATGTTGAATGAAAAGTTGAATGTTGAATGAAAAGTTGAATGTTGAATGAAAAGTTGAATGTTGAATGAATAGTTGAATGTTGAATAAATAGTTGAAACTGTTGAATAGATAATTGAATGGGTGAATGAAGAATTGAATATAAAATGAATAGTTGAATGTTGAATGGGAAGTTGAATATTGAATAACGCGTTGAATGTTGAATATAAGTTGAATATTAAACGCATAGTTGAATACAAAATACAGAACTAGATATAAAATTAAAAGAATTGAATATTGCTACATTTGGCTTGCCATAATAGCTCAAATAAATCGTCAAAAAAAACATCTAGCTCGCGACTCAACGGAAGAACCATTACCTGGTCAGCAAAATTATAATAGTTTTAAAGCAACACCAAAAGCAGCTAGGCAGCTCTTTAACAAAGGAAAAATAGACACTCAGCTTTATGCTTATGTCCCTCCAAAAACGCTTGAAAACTTGTAGGAAGAAAATTTTTCCTCCAAAACCGCTATGAATATAGAGATTACTTCATGGTTAGTGAGGGCGGACGATTTTTCTTCACGAGTTGTGAAGAATAGAAAACAAACGAGTGAGCGCAGCGAACGAGTGAGTTTACTTTTCTTCACAACGAGTGAAGAAAAATGGTACGGGCGAACTAACCATGGAGTAATTTGTTTATTTTTTAAGTTCTGAGATTTACTCCTTACAAAATACTACTAACTGATCATGAATCACGCTGGGCTAGAAAAATCAAGATACCACAACAAGGTGCAAAACGCACTTAGCAGGCTTTATTGTGGAGCATACCGAATAAACATGACAGTCAAGTTAAAAATGCGTTCAAAATTTACTTCTCTAAAATGATACCAAAATTGCACGAACTGGAAAATTCTACTTTAAACACTGTTGGAAATGTCGCTAGAAGTATAAGAACCAAAGACAGTTAAAAACGTTTTAAAACGACTCGTGAATGACTCAGGAATGTCTTGTGTACGGGAAATACAATGTAAAATTACCTTTTTGTTTTGATCAGTTTAATGCGGCTCTTGCTTTTTCAAACACCACTTCTTTTGAGATGCTGAATCCGTAGCTTTTTTATTCAAATAACCGTTGCGAAAGAGAGAACGGAGCGAACTTGGCTCATAATCTTTGTTTTCCTTCTTTCCCACTGCTACCGGACAAATTCACTCATGAACTGAATTGAGCTCGTTTGAAGGAATTTCTTCTACGGACCTTGATTCGCCTTTCAACGTCAAGAATTCTTTCAGTGAAGCGACGGGCTGTTCGGATTTGTTATTCGTATTTTTATTTTCTTGATTTTGTATGAAGTCCTCGACTGAAGCTGTATCTGCAAGCCTAGAATTTCTCAAAGAAGCAGCTGAGGAAGAAGCCGTTATTGCTCACTTTTTGCCGAGTTGATGGCGCCAAAACTGATCCCACCTCTATGAACAGTGAATTGGTCGGACCACTTTTTTTCACTAGTGAAGAAAATGGTCCAACCAATCAAATTGCTTCTAGTTTTTTAGACTATTTTTCTCACACAGATTTATAAGGAGTAAATCTCAGTACCTATGGAATAAAATCCGTTTGTAGGTTGTGTAGCCGCGGCAAGCCGCGAAAAGCGCGCGAAAAACAAAGCCTCCTTTCGGTTTAAGACCTTCTAAATATCCCAGATGACTATGGCCGCCATGTTGGGGCAACATCGTCGTCGTCGTCGTCGTCGTCGTCGTCGCTAGGCGCACGCGCCCGCGAGCCATGCCGCTAGTCACGATGACCATGAAAACTCAAACGCATAGTTTTCTCAATTTCTATCCTCGCACAGTAGTTATGGGGCTCCGCTCTGCGGCTCTTCGAGCCGCTGTGGAGCTCCGCTATAAACTGCATGGCAGGAGAGGGAAATGCAACCAGAAACAAAAGCCGAGTACAGCTACGTCCTTAGTGTCCTGGTCTTTTCTTATCTTATCCTGTAGCATGTGTAAAGATCAGCCTTTAAATCATTGTAGGTGTTTGTAATGTGCTGTAGCGTACGTAACTTCAGTTGAGTAATGTACATTTAGTAATATATAATATTGTATGTTATGTAATTTTGAAATATCAATAAAATATAATAATGAAAAAAAAAGAAAAAAAGAAATAATGACGGAGTTGGCCTGGCTTGGTTACAAGCCTTCCTGCATTTCATGTGCGGTAAGACATATCATTCAGCAAGAGAAAATGAGGAAAGAGAAGATAACCCCTTCCGATATGATAAGGGACAGAATCTATTTTTAGCGCTAAATCTATTTATATCTCGTCCTATGGCTGGACGGTTTCCACATAGCGCATTGAAATTACAACCACGTGATGAGAAGAACATCAGCCATTGGTCAGTTAAAATAGTTTCCTGATCTAAGAATAGATTCTGTTTCCTTATCATAGTAAGAGAACCCAGTATGGAAGATGCGTTCTCTTATCTCATTTTTTCCAGTATAGGAGCTTCAATCTCCCATTCTAAGCTTTGGAGTCGACCCTTTCCAGAGTGGATTTATAAAAATTTGTGACAGGCCTACACGACTCCCGTTGTTCGCAAGTGTAGTTTCTTTGTCTTTAGAGTTTGGATCTCACGAGTTTGTCCTTGAGAGATTTTCCTCTTTTGTACGAGATCATGCAAGGCTCTTTGTATATCTCACTCAGTAAAGGTTGATTCTGTTTCAAATGTCATTTGTTAATGAAGGCTTTCTTTAAATTAGGCACCACTGGATAGTATTGTGTGACAAAAGGAAGAACTGATTCTATTGTGCCTTCTTTTCTTTTGTTGAAGAGTCGACTTTCCCTCTTCGAATTTCGCTTCTGAGAGGACTTCATTTATCAGAGTATCTAGATCGCGTAAAGCCGTGATCTCAGAATGCTCTTATATCCTCTTCAAAAGTATTTTTTGAAGCAACCTAAGTTTTTCGCCTTGGAAAAGCTCAGAGGAGCTTTCACACGTTCATAATTCAAAGACCCAAACAATGGCTAATCAGCTTGCAAAATTACAAATGGTGGTCAGCGAGGAACGTTTAGATGATTTTTCCGACAAAAGTTCCGAAATGTGGTCGATGCCTCGTCAAGCGATTTCATGGGAAAGAGTCGTTTTTTGAAAAATAAATCCTCTCGGGAAAGGGCTGAATCAAGGAATTAGTGTTAATACAGGCTCCTATTGATGATCTCATGGTTTATCTGAAGAGTAGGAAGGTTTGTTACAAAACAACGTCACTTTAAGCCTTATTCCTATTCAAAAGCCAGAGCACTAAGCACACAACTATCATTTAAAAATGCCCTTGCCAAGTTAAGATTACAAATCCCTTTTGTTACCCTTAGTGAAGCCCTGTTAGGGGGGTTCTTTATGTCGCCCGTCTGAGTTTCAAACCTTTTCACGTTGCAATTTCGAAAAGGTTCGCAGGTCGCTGTTGTAATTTTGCGTGAGCGGCTCGTCGTTCGTCGTTATCATGTCAGCTCCTTCGTGTCGCCGTTTCAAGGCCATGTCGTTTGTCGGAATTTACCCGTAACAGCGGGGCCGCCTTAGTAGACAATGCAATCAGGAAACTATAGGCTCCTGCGATTCTAAGTGAATCAGCAGCGTGCATGGCCCGCTTGTTAATCAGTTGAATTTATTGGAAAAAAAAAATACAATCAGTTTTGCTCGCGAAGTGCAGCGGTCTAAGAGATAGAAAATTAGTTTTATTATAAAAAAATTGTCTTTCTGTCTTAATGATGTTTGTCCGTTCGTCAGAACGGACAAACATCATAAACATCACAAACAGTCCGTTTGTCAGTTCGTTGCTGTTACTTTTTATTACAAAAGCTAGACAGAATCTTACAAACAATAAGCATCCCCCAGGAGATACTTAAACAATTTTCACATGCGCTCTTTTTTGCTCTAAAAATTTGAGAACCCCCCCCCCCCCTAAAATCCTCTGTCCCCCCGTAGGAACATAATGATGCAGCCTAATGTTACTTATTACAGGTATCTAGCATTATGCAAAAATATTTATAGCGTCCCATGATTGAATTTTCCGTACTTCAAACAAAACACCTAGCTACAGAATCAATAAGAGTGTGTTTACATTATTACTGTATATAAATTATGATACCAATGTAAGTACACAGTTGAATTTAATTATTCTTCTTGTGGTAGATCCTCTCGCTTAAAACTTTGAAAAAGAAATTTATGTTAGAAATATGAATTTACTATACTTACCAACCTGGTTCTAACTCCTTCATTTCCGAAATCACGGAGAAAAAGCAAATTGCTTTGATCATTATGATCATTTAGGGCGGTGTGAGATATGGAAACAAAGCAAACCAGTAGGGAAGCGACTTATTTCCATAGCTCAAACCGCCCCTGCATTTCCCGCTATGATTCTCACTTTTGAAAAACTGAAATAACAAGATTTCACCATATGCCGTCTTCTTTAATACATGTTGGCAATATTCTGTGGCAACAGAGCCAATATTGTCTGCTAAACCGACTCACTTACTTCGGAAATCGTCGGTAGTCGGCATTCCACGCCGCTATCGTGATCAAGTTTCATTCCCAGGCGCCTGTCGTCCAAGGGCACTTTGAGATATGGAAACAAGTCACTACCTAACATTCAGTGCGCATACGGATTAAAAACACCGCTTTAAAAAAGAACGAAGGCTACAAAACATTCTTACTTCGAACCTTACGATCGGGTGTTAAAATACACGTACGATGTTCGCTTCGACACTGTCGGGCCGACAGATCGGGCTGACAGATCGTAGAGTGTAAAACAGCCTTTAGTAGGAATCATGAATTTTCGAGTTTAAAACATGGCAATCATAAATCACGAGAAATAGTTAAAAGAATCATGAATCACGAAGTAATTATGAATCATGAATCATTAGGGTAAAAAAGGGCAGGAATCATGAATATCGAAGGTCAAATGATTCCGCTTCCACCCCCGATACTATCAAGACAATGTAGTTAACAAGAATCAAAATCTCTTTTGTACCACTGTGAAAGAGATCAAAACGTTGCATGTCCAGTACAAACGGTCACAAAGTTTATCCGTTGGAACGGTACCTTGATTTGTAGACAGCGCCTTGTCGTGCTTCACTGAAACTACAGCTTCCTCTACAGCCGTCAAGCGCACGTCATAACCACTGGATTTCACTTCGACTCTGATAAATCCAGCAGAATAAAGAAACAAAGACAGAACAGACAGAACTGTACCAGGACAGACCGACAAAGTGCGGTCTTTGTGACAGTGAGACATTTTGTCTTTGTGAGACATGGCACGTTCAGCAGTGAGATGAACGTATTTTTTCTTTGTAGGTAAACCAGTGTCTGTTTATTGACACGCTGCTGGATAAATGCCAGTGACTCATTCCACAGCAAAAGATGATACGGGAAAAAAAGAGAAAATCATCGAATGCGTGATAACTTTGACAGTTCATTATATAGGCTGGCTTCTGGCCAGCATAATTTGCACACCCGACAATAAACATCAAGAATAACTTGGATAATGAAATAAAAGTCGATCATTCAAGCCGTTAAAGGTCATTTAAATTCAGTTGCCGTGGAAGATTGTACATAGGATGTGAAAAACCCTTGTAAATAAGGGAGAGATCTATTAAAGTCTGTATCTATGTCAATCCTTTATCGCCTCGGTGTCTGAATAGCAATCGATTGAGAATGATCACTCTAGCATCAACACTGTAGAACATGTGTTGACATGTGTTGAGGTCAAATGTGTATTTTTGGGTTTTTTCTTGGGAAAACAGGCAACTAGTAAAACAGAATATACTGAAAACATTTACAGACTCCTTTAATAATGTACCTCTCAATTAAGATTTTAACCCCGCATTTATTGTCAAGATTTTCGCGTCGTGATATCTGGACTGACTTAAGTGAAGCGATTTTTTTTTCTGAAAATTAAAGAGACACGCGCTCAAAACAATTGTGTAAAACATGTTTTCAGCAGCAAAACCGAAAAAACGGTAGCTAAATAGCCGGTAGCAAGTTAACGATGAACTCTAATCGAAACAAGAACAAACGAAGGGACTTTCGGGGAGAGGCTTCCCTTTATATACGATTGTCAGTAGTTGGCGCGGTGGTTTGCGTGCTGGATAGCCAATCACAACTGAGTTTGAGTAGTTCGCAAGACAATGAGAGTGATTCCAGCCAATAGAAGAGGGTTTTGAGTGATTTGTGGAAAGATCCATAAACCATCCAGTCCCACCCACTGCGTACAAATTTTGTCCGGTCGTGACTACGAATTTTTTCGTGCTGTTCTCGGACGTCTTGGCAAAGGGCGAAAGCCCTCGAACGGAGATTCGTCGAATTCGCTCGGGAAGGACTGTGTTAGCTGTGGAATCGACGGTATAACGAGATTCGACGCTTTTTTTTCTTTGTTTTATTTCATAATAAACACTACAACAAGAAGAATGATTGATTTCATTAGCTACACGAAAAAAAAAGATGAGAAATATCAAACGCAGGTTCGGAAACATTTGAGTGATTTCTGCAAATCACTTGAACTACTCTGGATCCACCCCTGATAGCTGCTGAATAAATAGGGAAAGATTTTACCTAACCAGGTTCCTTGTTTAGCTGCTCCTTAACCGTAGCGCTACATCAATGAGCATTCTTTGCCCTGGAACAAAAACTGGTGTCTGAACCTGATTCACTGGTGTTTATTTTCTTCCTGAATAGCTGAAGCTGTTTTTTTCTTCCTTCTTCCTGAATAGCTACCGCTGTATTCTTCTGAATGGCTGATGCTTTTTTTTTCTGTATAGCTAATGCTGTTGCTGTTTTGTTCTGAATAGCAGGTAACGCTGTTATTTTCGAAGGGAGTTTAAATTTAGTTTTACAGCCAAGTCAGTTCCCATATTTATTGGTTGGCTCTATGTTTCGCATAACGTTTACGACAATAATTAGTCACATTTGACTTCATTTACGCGTTAAGTGCCTTCTATCACGAAGCGTAACCTTCAAACCTATCGCTAAGGTGAAGAATGGACTTTTATTATATAGACACGAGTGTTTTACTGGAAAATATACCACTCGTAAAATTCATAAAAACTACATCCGGGACCCGAGTGGTTTATTTTCCATAATCTCACACGTGAGTTTATCGATGACGTAATTTCGGTAATTTCCCTCCGAAATTTGTATCGATGTCTTTTTGTCTATATAATAAAACAATATTTTACTCACTCGCTGCGCTCGTTCGTTAAATATTGTTTTGCCACTCGAAAATAAAATTCATATCTTCGCGCCACCGTATAATATCCTCTATGTATTCCTTCTCATATAAGCACTTATTCAAATGGTGGTTCATTTCCGATCCCCTTTTCCCCTCATAAATAGAAATTGTAGATAAAGGAGGGGTGGAGTAAGAGTGGAGCAGTTAGTCAGTGGCTTTACAGCTATTGGTTCAGTTTCGACCGAGTTGAATTGCAAATGGGGATTTAAGAATTGCCAACTTTCGAAGGGGTTCGAATAATGAATCTTCTAAACTTTCAAAACCCAGTCTCCTAACCGCTAGACGATCACGGCAAGCCACGGGGCATACGGTTGAAAAAGAGACGAAAACTTACATTGTAATCCTTAGTAAGCAACTGATACCATTATTTAAGAATTAGAAAACATTTTCCGTGTTTCTATCGAGTTTTAGTATAAATCTACTAGCGTTCTATCACGAATGCCGCGCTCTGATTGGCTACGCTACCCACTAACTTTTTATAGTTCACCACTAATTTTTCAATTTTCATTTTGGCCTTAGTTCTTAGCATCAGTTGCTACTGATTATTGCATCAACAATAGCTTCTCGCAATCCTCTAGACAAGCAAGTTACGATAATTACTTTGAATACTTTTATAATTAGGGGCTCTTCGCAACACAACTGCTAGGTTGGAAAGCAAGAAACTCACTAAACAAACAAAAACAGAGTTTTCAATATTTAAAGCGAATTTTGTCAGTTGCTTCTTTGGATATCAACGTGGTAGTTTTGTACCACTTCACTAATCACTGCGTACTGCCAGATTTTTGCAGTGTTCGTTGTTCACGTTACTCCAGGAATCAAGTCGGACGTCAAGCTGGATGAGGTTTGGAACGTCTACGCAGTGCTAGAAGACTGAAAACGAAGTCTACAAACTCGCAGATAGTCAGCAAACTGCAGCCCAGGAACAATCCCATGTTTCCACCGATCTCACCTAGAAGAAAACAAAAAAACTCGGACTAACGAACAATCTGCATTTTTACTGAATGAACAGTTATGAGTTCTTTCTTATGTTAAGCATTGCTCCCTAAAGACTTTTAAGCAGCACGTTTACAACGATACTAAAACAAAATGACATAATAGAACTGAATACTAAAAACATGCGTGCACCTATGTAAAGGAATGATGGCCACATGCAGTTTAGATTTATTTTATCATACTTTTCCCTGAACATAGAATTTTCTCTGTTTCTGGAACTGAACTGGGCAAGATTTCCGCACAGGTCCCTACTTCATTATGCATGCAGCATATGAGTTGTTTAGGATAATGCACATGTAAACATTTCTTGTTATTGCAGAATGAAACAGTATGGCTACAGAATGCATAATGAAGTAGGGACCTGTGCGGAAATCATTCCCTGAACTGTATCCTGTCTCTTTAGTCACGACTCATTACTATAAAACAGCTAAGAACTGCCAAATAAATTGGAATTGACGAAGTAAGTTAATCCACCTCATAATAACGTGGTAAAGGTGTTGATGGTTCCATCGTTAGCCCTTCTTCAAGGTGAAGAGCTAAAAGCTCTGAATTAAGGAGCTCCGATAAAAGGGTCAGTCTAAACGCTCAGACCATCATCGCCTTATATCGCACAGTGGTATAACTTACGTTAGTATATACCAACTCAGCAACCTTGCATTTTGAGCAATCTCATTGACCCTCTACCTCGGGCCGGATATTCAACATTAGTATCACCCAACTAGTGGACTAATGCAAATGCCGCAATCTGATTGGCTACGTTACTAGAGGAATATTAGTAATAGTCCTCTAGTAGCGAAATCTTTGACGCTTTCACAGTACCCCTTGCGAGCTACCGGTCTAATTGTTAACTATCCACCTCCAAGGAGGTGAATAATGTAGGGGCTTCTGGGTAATCATTGTGCCAGTCAGTTTTTGTTTAGGAAAAAAAAAACAAAATGGCGTCCAAGCTACCGAAATATGGCTCCCTTCGATTCATGCTTTTTAGCATTTTTGAAGAGGTTTCAGTGGGAAAATTAAGCAAAACACTACCACGATGAAACGTTCACCAGGGCAGGACCAAAAAATAGCGCGAATGAACGATGCAAGAAAACTTCGCGGTCAAAATAAAGTCCGGTGTTAAAGTCTCTTTGTCGCACGAATTCAGTTAACGCTTCAACAATTAATTTTTTCACCGGTTGTGTTATCCACGGCGTCATCGTTGTGTTTGCTCAAGCCTGGGTCAAGTTCACTAGGCCGCAAGCATAAGCAAATAAAAACAAACTAAGAAAAACGTGTTCTGTTGGGCTTTACAAGACAAAACGAAGGAGTGTTTCTTTATTTGTTCCTTTGTCTTTACTTTGCTTATACTTGGTCTTATGTCGATGTCTTATGTCATACGCTTGACTTCATTCCTTTGTGTTCTCCTTGGTTTTCTGCTAATCCTTATCTTTTCGTCATAGTGAAAACCAGGCTTTAAGCTCCCTACTGAAGTTGCTTCATTCGTATATACTAAAACAAATGAATTATTCTCTTCAATCTCGGTGAATAGTGGCCTAAGGAATATTTACCTCGCTACGAATATTCTGCCACTATTCACCTTGATTTAGGAGAATAATTGTTGACTATCATAACTAACACGTTTGATGACTCCAATTTCTTTTACTTCAATTCCCCACCATACATACATACATACATACATATCCTTTATTTAAACACAATAAGATTTAAAGCTCAAAGCTTGTGGGGTCGTGTAAAAATGGTTACAAATGGATAAAACTGTATAAAAATAAGAATAGCAACACTTACAAAATACAACTACAATTAAAACTCTAAAAATATGCAGTAAGATTTTCACCAAGAAATAAAATGAATTTACATTAGTTACCTCTGAGTAAATTGACTATAGTTAAAAGCATTTTTTTAAATCTTGGTAGTGCCTGGGCAGCGACTGGACCGACTCTGCACTAAAATCAAGTTCCTTAAAATAAGGGTCCTTCTTCACTTTGCGATAAAAAAACAGTAAACTGGTCTGTAAAATGACTCGAGACAGCGTTCCAAAAAATAGCGCCTCTATAGCTAATTGAGTTTTATAGAAACTGCGAGTTAAAAAGCGGGACGATTATGTTATTACTCCTTCTCAAGTTGTATGCGTATCTTGTATGTATCTTCACCTATAAACACGCTATGGAGTAGTTTAATTAATCGAAGTTTATAATAGAGGGTTAAAGTATTCCAGTTCGAATGTCGGTAAACTTCCGCAGAGGCATATCTCGGGGTAAGTTGTAGCACCAGTCTCTTTTGCAACAAACTCCCGCCAGGCTACAAATAGGAATTACTCCAGCTTGTCATATCTTTTGGCTACATAGAAAAAAATCAATTGTACTCAATTTTGAACGGAGGAAAAATTTATCGTAATCTAATAAGTTCAGCCTTCGCCGTTATGGGCCGTTAAATGACGCAGCTGTTAATAGCGTTAACAGTAAAACGTTTGCCAACCCAAGTTTTTGTTTGAGATGTATTTTATGTGTTTTTTTTATTTGTTGTCCCTGTGTATTTTCGCAGGAATCGGAAAATAAATACAATTCCTAAGTAGTTTTATATTTTGTGGCGCGTGGAAGTCTTACCAAACAATGCGTTGCTGTCGTAGGCAGGCCGCTGCTCAAACTTGTCATAACTCAGAGACTTGAATCCCACTTGCAGCAAGACAAGGTTTTTACTGGGTTACATAAACAAACAAACGTGATGAAGATGCACTGCCTGACACTAGCAAAAATAGTTTGAAAAGCAAGAATCAGATCCATATGAATTACAATATCATGCCTGCTTTTTATAATATTAAATGAACACAGTGAAATGTTAATTGAATTTTAAAACCACAATAGTACTGGTAGCCTGAACACTTTATTCCACAATGGGAAAGGAAAGATTCCCTTCTGTGCCTGGTCTTTATTAATGCCCCTTGGAAGGTATTCGTATGAGCCTATTGACAGTCCTCCTTTCAAAACACAATTGCTTTCAGAGGGGTGGAAACCCGGAGAATAAGTTTCAGGTTTCAGGTGCTTATAAAGCTGTTGTCGGTAGCCTCTGAAATTGGGTCAATACAGTAAATATTAACTCGTTTCTCTTTTACCCTCATAATACTAAGGCAGTTTTTGGCAATAGTAATTTAGGCTGGAAAAAATCACGCTGGCTCTGGATTCGAACCCAGGACCTTGCGAATACCGGTGACATGCTCAAACAGCTGAACTAAACTAGCCGTCTACGCTGGGAGCAGGTCAGCGGTGGCCATACATGCAAGTGTAGATACGTGGTGTATGGGGACAAATAGTGTACCGAAGGCCATCCTTAGCAGTACTTAAACATCCTGCAACATCATTATACATCCTAAGCAGTACTTAGACATCCTTATCCATCCTTAGCAGTACATGATGTTTATTAAGGATGTTTAAGTACTGCTAAGGATGGCCTTCGGTACACTATTTGTCCCCATACACAACGTAGTTTAGTCATACATTTGCTCTGCCCTTGGAAACGTAATGCAAAATTTGAGCCTTAAAGTTTCTCGATGGCTAAAGAAATATTGCGCTGATGCTGCGAGAGTAAAGTCAATTAAAAAGTAGAATAAAGCTCTCTCATTTGCTTCACCTTATGTACTCTTCGTTCGTGTAGTATCCAGCTTGCAAAAAAGCTTTGCTAGTCCCGGGATCCGGGAACTTTGCGTACGAGACTTCAGTGACATATTTAACCTGGTTGCAGGGAACCTCACAATGACAGAAGTCACTGTTTATCGTTGCTATGGAGAAATAGTAGACCCAAGTCAAGATTTGCCTTTAAGAACAAAGGGAGAAATGGTAAAAAAAAGGTCGGATTTTTAACTAATGAATTTCCTTTTATGTACACAATGATCTTCTATCATCATTAGTATTGTGAAACACCTGGAGTTCATTAACCAGAACCAAAAACTGAAAACGTACTCCCCCCTTGATGAAGCAGTTTAACGGACCTAGTTATTTCTAGAAAACTTTTCAACCCGACTTTGTTAACGGTTGCCAATCACTCACCTATACACCAATCAATGCAGTTTGTGTCCACTTGATTCACGCATGTCTTGACGCCTGGAGCGCCTAAGATAAAAACAGTATCCGCTTTATACAGGCAAATGGCATCTCACAACGTACGCGTTAACCGGATCATGTAGATCTATTTATGTTGTATACAAAACAACCCTTACTACAGAATGCTCTTGATTGTAAAAACATTCATGATAACACGCCTCGTATTACCTTCAGTTGTGATTATAAGAATTAGGCGTTTGAAACTGCTTAGGAACCGAGGCCTTTCCAGCTATAATAATACACATTAAAAAATTATTGGATTGTGATTGGCTGAGAGCAGTGTAGTTCAAGTGTAACACCAGTGCAAAACGTCTAACACCAGTGCAAAACGTCAAACACCAGTGCAAAACGTCTAACACCAGTGCAAAACGTCTCACACTAGTGCAAAACGTTTAACACCAGTGCAAAACGTCTAACACAGGTGCAAAACGTCTAACACCGGTGCAAAACGTCTAACACCAGTGCAAATTACAAATCAATTTTTAATTTTAATTTTCTTTCATATATAATCATTAACAAGAAATCATACGGTTTTCTCGTTCAACTTGTCATTTGTGATTTGTTGTTGTTGTTTTTTTTTCGTTATACATGATTTTTCCAAAAAAGCTCAAATTGCACTTGGGCACATTTCATGAATTTACTATTTACTGGCTTGGTAAGAGATATGTAAGCTGTCTTGCAGTCAAAGTAAATAAAAGATATTGTTAGTATCGTATATCTCGATCATATTATTTATAACGATTCTTGATATTTATTAAAAGCTCACTGAATTGTAGGACAATATTCACTACTTCACCTCCTGAAGGAAATAAACAGCGGTTTGTAAACAGCAAACATGCCGCGATGTTAAAACCATAAATAAACAAGCTCCGGAGTACTTACAAGACCTATTCAAACCATTCAGCACAGGATATAATCTTAGAGATAAGGCAAATAAGTTAGCTCTACCTAAGCCTCGTACTGATTTTTTAAAACGAAGTTTCTGTTACAGTGGGGCACAGTTGTGGAATAGCCTTCCCCACGATGCCAGAGCTGCTAGATCCTTTAGATGTATCAATTGCCTGATGTCTCCCTCGTGCTCCCACACGGCAAACATGTAAATCAGTTTTATTTTTTTTTTAAAGTGATGTAATCATTCTTAACTTGTAACTGATGTTTTTACCGTGTTTAAATATAGTATGATGATGATGATGAGATACTTTCGCCTCATAGTTCGGAGATCTTTGGACTATACGAGTAAAATAAATACGAAATTCCAATACCTTTGTAACCATTTGGGCGACATCCGCACGATTCAACAACCGCCTCAGCTTCGCATTCATAGATGCAACCTTCTAATGTGTAGTTGGAGAATGTCTTGAGCCTCTTCTCCGAGCAGTTAGTTGCGTAGGGATTTTCCAAGTTCTTAAACTGAAATAAGTTAAATCCAAGATGTTAGGATATTAGGATGAACACGCGGCAAACTAAATCACCGAGCTCAGGTTTCCTCCCGCAACTTCACATAAACAGCGGTTTTCAATTAACAGTCGAAAATAATGCACCTATCAATGTTAATTTAAGCCGGCAGGGGGGAGTCAGGGCATGGGGTGGGGATTTGATTGTCTTTGTTGGCCCTGGGGTAGGGCATTTGACTGACCTTGTTCTCCCGGGGGAGGGAATATTTGAATCTTTCTTTGCCAGCCTTGGGATATTTGACAGCAATGTGCAGCCCGGGGTGGGGAAATTTGGTTGCATTTGACTGGAATGATTTGCCCGCGGGCAGGGAATTTGACGGCAAATTTTTTAAAAATTTCAAATCCCCACCCCATGCCCTGACTCCCCCCCCCCCCCCTTTCCCCCGCCGGCTTAACATTGATAGGTGCATAATTTCCCGATTGCCTTGGTTTTGCTTTACGACGACAAGTAGATGACTGAGGAGGAATCACGTACCACATTAATTTTTTACACAATTATGTTACACGTAAGTCTAAAACCAACTGTAACTAGATGGCAAGACCACATATATTTGTTTCGATTTCTGATTGATAATTGGACTGTACACTTCTGTTGTGAGTTGCCATAGTAATAACGTTGGTAATTTTTTTACCGCAGTCAACCCCACTACCACAGATCAAAGCGTTTTTGGACCTCTTGGAAAACTGGGAAAAAACGCTCTATGAATGCATTATTATTAGATCACACAGCAAGCGGTACACAAAGGAAATGTGATAGATAAAAGAAGTGTTCCGCACTGTGAACGTTTCTGGACATGATATGCGGGTTCGAGGTCAATACTGGTTACGGGTCGAGTTCTTTCCGCTCGGATTTATGGCCCAATAAATCCGAGCGGAAAAAAACGAGGATCCGTAACTTACAGTACGGACCGAGATAACGAGTTTTGTGAGATCTCTAGAGACATTTTGACGATCAAAACTGAAACTTTTAAATTCAGCGGGCCGTACAGTGAAGTACCGCCCGCTACGCTGACCAATCACAGCGCGTGTACTATCGGAGAGATATAATAAATGGCCATAGCCCCTTCAGTAGATAAGGTATACAAATAAACCATGAGAGTCCTACACGCATTCTATAGTATCATATTTAATTTCTTCTTAGGGACGGACCATTAGAAAAGTGATGGGGGGGGGGGTGGGGAATTTTCAGCTTGTACGAATTTTTTTTTTCGCTCACTGCTTGTGCAGGATTTTTCTTTCAGGTGAACCCCTCTGCACGAATTTTGTTTACTACGTGTCACAATTGGACCTTCCTTCTGCATGAATTTTTTTTTTTTTACCTTCTTCTTTGCATGAATTTTTTTTCTTGGCATTTTCCCTTGCATGAATTTTTTTTGTTTTTTTCCCCACCCCCCCCCCCCCCCCATCACTGATCTAATGGTCCGTCCCTTAGTGGATTCGAGTCCACAAAAGTGTTACCCACAGCTTAATATGCTGGATAGATAAACCATTCATGTAAAGAGGAGTCTCTTCTCTAACAATCTATCGCTAAACGAACTTAGGCCCTCGATTACAGATCCACAGATCTCACGTCCAATGTTCTCAAATTATTTCAGTTTCAAGGCGGTAGAGTAAACAACTGCATTTAATTTTTGGGACAGCTGGATGAAGGCGTTAAGGACTGGAGAATCCGCATTTGTTGGAACCAAGGAAGCGCTAATCACTCTTCGCACACTGACCGGGACTTGGGACGTCGACAATCGGTCATATCAAAAGGAGCGCGCCGGGCTTAAGAGAATACCTGAGTTTAATTGATTGCTTTGATGTGAAGGCTAAAAGCACTAAAGGGAACAAGGAAGGGTGACTTTATCGTTCTTACTTAAGTTTATCACCACTAAGCACAACGTATTACAAACCATTATAATAAATAAATTCTATAATTACTCACTCTTTGTTGCGAGACGGCGATGACTGCGTGTGTTCCGGGTGCAACGTTAATTCCTTCCCACTCATCAACGTGCTCTCCTTGACCGTGCGCCAGTACCTTGAATCCCTTGGAGAATTTTCCTTGTGTATATTCCGCTAGCTGCACATCAAGAACAACGGTTAATCCCGAAGTTGCTCCGGCCGAATTCACCTTTCTGACCGCGGCACCCTCTCCTGAGTTGAAGGTGTAACACATCCCCCACGGGGTGACGTTAGGAACAAAGTCACTAGAAGAGCAGGGAGTCCCTGGCCGACCGAACTGACAGATAGGCCCTAGAAGCTCACTGATGTCCTGACTGTAGTATCGAATAAAGCTTTCCGAGTCGGGATGATAGGAGGCGCGTTTCATTGCATCCCAAAGCTTTTGCCTATACTGTCTTGTGCAGTTTGGCAATGCATAAGAAGCGTTCTGATACTCAGGATGTCTACAGCAGCAGATCATGGAAAGTCCACATGGTATTGTTTGTCGAACTTCTGCAGTCACAACGCATGAGCTTATATTCAAGCCGCTGAATGTAAACAGTGGATCATCATCGGTCATTATTAGTTTGCTTCGAGCGAAGAGATTGAGAGAGCATATGGTGACCGCTGGGAAACTCATCTCTTTGACATGCGTCTTGCTTATCACAGTATTAATTGGTCGATCGTAAAATTTATTTATGGCCTTGTAAACTGTAATTATATAATACCCGCCTGAGGTCAGCAGGAGTAAGAGCCAAAGCAGGCGCAAAATAACCGGTCGTGCTAAGAAGGCATATCGAATGCCGTGCAAAGTGGTGTTTCCAACAAACTGTTTCCACATTCCTCTCGCTGTTTCATCGTCCCTTGTAGACTCGTTTGCCTCAGAAGGAATCCCCTCGTCTCCAACCTTTCTCATAATCATATCGATCTCTTTTCTTTTCCGTTGACAAAGATTCTAAGTGCAAAACACTCCTAGCCGTTTTTCTGCAAAGGATTTAAACAGATATGCGGCACTATGAAGGAGACAAGAACATTTGAGTATCTCCTGAATAAGATCGAAAAATATACGGCCAAACATTTTGAATTAAAACCTTTGGATATTAGACTACTAATTCAAGATTGGAAAGGCTTCAAAGTCAGATGGAATGTTTTGATTGGCCGCCGTCTACTTTGAAATAGTATCCAGGTTGACAGATTGCCCTGGCATAATTAACAGACCGGGGTATTTCAATATCGCTTTCAAATAGACAAACATTTTCTTCTCAAACCGTTTTTTGGTTAATAAAATAGTTCGGCAAAATTTATTTTCAAGCTTCTCCGACGTTTGCAAAATATATTAAAAGCAAGACTATGTCTCTGAATAGAAATTGAGAAAAACTTCATATTATTAAAACATATTCAACTAAGGAAGCATCAAAAGTTCCCCTGTCATATTATGATAAAGGAAGTCGATTTTAGTTCTCCAAATTCCAAGTAAATTAGGACAGCGTTATGGAAATATTTATATTTAGAAGTAAAAACTTTCAAGGTCAAATAGACTTTTGTCAGCAAGTAGTAACAAATATCTGCTTGGAATTCGCATTTGAAAGATGCACAACTTTAGACGTCACTTGTCAGCTAAGAAAAGCTACGTAATTATTTTAGATAATCAGCCATGTAAAAACCGTGACAAACAGAGACAAAAATGGACAAAAAAAAAATTACAATTAATGACTGTTCAGACCACATGTTTACCTTGAATTCGTTGCTTTGGGTAAACAGGACAGCGAAGAACTAAATCAAGTGAAGAATCCCACGCTAAGGATAAAATACAACTGATTACACCTTCAGTACATCGAAAATGAATGAACGGTGACGCGGCGGAAAAATATAAAGCCTACTAGAAATAGGACTCCCGCAAAAACCTCGCCGCCCTTTACCAATACAAATTTCGCAGAAATAAAAAGACATGGCGAAGTTGTACTGTGTACGGCAGAGTATACTCACAGCCTTAGTACTGAACAACTTTCGCTAGTGAATGCAAGATAAATTCAGAGTGGCCGATACCTTTAACTATCAGTTCAATGACTGCCTCATTTTATTTATATGAAATGTAATGCGGAACTGATTCGTCAGTCGAGAAATATCGCCATTGACGAGCAGGAAACCTATAAAAAACAGCAATCAGTGTTGTATATTAGAACAGCACTGCAAAAGCAGTTTAGCTTACAACTCGTTACGTTGATGTACTGATTTTAGGGAACCCTTACCTTCAACAGAGGTTAAGCAAGTCTATACTGAACTAAGAGTACGAAGCTAACAAATTTAAAACCTGAACCACATTTACGTGAATCTTTGATTTTCAAGATCTTTGGCACAAAAATATCGAATATTAGTGGTACAAACTAAGAAAAAGATGATTTTGACACTTAGAGGAAAACGTAAAAAATATACAAATACATGTTAAATAATGAAAAACAAAGTACATTGAGAAATTTGCTCGATCAATGCTTACACAAAATTGCAATATAAGTCCACTTGTTACTCTGTTCAATTTGCTTCTGTACTACATTATGGTCAATTGAAATTGATCTGTAAAAGAACACTGAGCATTTGAAAGTTGTAATTCTGTATAGAAATTAATTGAATAGCTGTTGAAACAGCTGCTAGGCACAAGGAATGGACAGTGATTAACGATTAAACAGAATTAATTCATTCCTTGGTTGATTTGAAATGTTTTTTCCAGTGACCTTCGGCAAATAATTCAATGCCTTTTTATTCAATGCCTTTTTAAATCGAAGGAAAGCGTTCGTTTTGGCTCAATTGCGCTAACGCACTTGATTGTAAAATACTAGAGTAACGAAAGCCAGTAAACTGATTGCACTGAGTAAAACAAAGTTTGAAAATCCATGTTTTAACTCGACTTGAGGAACTGAACGAGCAAATTGGTATAGGTGATCTATATAAATAGGCTAATATTAACCGGAGTTACTGAGGAAAACGAGCCAACATTTCGAATGATTTGTACATCGAATTCAAGAAAAAAGTCAAGAAGAGTCAAAAAGTTTCAGTCAGTCATTACTCTAGCTGTAAAGAGCTTTTAAAAGCCAACAGACACCGCAGTTAAGACTCTGAACAGACAAACCTTTTTAAAAACCCAGTAACTCTTCCAATGCGAAATTCCGCATGTCAAAATAAAATGTTTGTTTGTGATACCAGGTTTATTTTAGATTATGCAGGAAGGAAGTAGTTGGACAATGGAGGAGTACGCCAATTTGTACAAATTTAGTTTGAGCAGGAGGAATATAATGATTGGTTTTGAAATAAGGGTTTCAAAGTTTTCAAAGCTATTGACTTGCGAACCGTATGCGACAAGTGTGGATGGCAGGTTTTGCTCAGCTGGTTTCTATGTTGCGTAGCTCGGGATCAGACAGTGCATCAGCAACATTTCAATGAACCAGAGAAAGTGTTCTCATTACAGTTAAAAGAGACGTTAAGACACTGAGCTGCCATATCAGGCGTGTAAAAGGATCATTCTTTTGCGGTTTTTCTATTTCTGCTCTTTAGCATTGATAAAAAGTAAGTTTCTTATTCCAGTAAGTAGGATAGATATATCTTAGAACTTCAAGTCCTCCCCGAGGAACAGAAATATCCACGTTGCCGAAATGGATCTTGGGAAGCGGAGGCTCCACAAAGTAAGCTGGAAACGAGTGGTATCTTCTGTAATTAAACGGAAAGATCCACGTTTCAAGTCCTGAACGTCGTAAAACTCCTTCGTGCTCATAAAGCACATACAAATTCACAGACAAATGTTTCTCTTTTTGTATTCGAAGCTTTAGCGAGCCTCTTCTAATCCATCGTCTGGTGTTTCCCGAGACAATTAGTCCAGTGGCCTTGAACCGAGCCAAAAAGTCCTCCAATTTGTTTGTAAGGTTATCGTTTCCTATGATTCCAATGTCTATAGAACCCTTCGACATGAAGCTACACTTAAATCGACGTAGTTCCCAAAGCGAGCCGTAGAAAAGCCAATGCAGAACTTGTAACTCGTCCAAAGTGCGAAGCACGTGGTTTGTTAAATTTGCAAGTTGTCTTTTCTCCGCCTCGCTAACCGTTTGTTTAACAGTTGCTTCCCAAGGTCGGCTGTCATGGAAAAAGGTTGGATTGGAATTAATATGAATATACAGCATAATAGCCAACACCGCGCAACCTATCGACCAAAACCTGCGACGACAGATATTAAACAATGCTATTAGAAGTCGTCTCTGAATGAGGGGAATTTTACACAGCGAGCGTGCCGCGGCCATTCGAAACACTTCTCAAACACTCCGGAAAATCCAAAGGGAAAAAGCTATGACTCCCTCAGATGACTCGGTAGGGAAATCGATTTTTCTCTTCTGTGCAAAAATATCTAAATTCAGACTGTAATATTTCTTATTCGTAAATCACATCTTTTGAAATGTTTTAATTGCTTCGAGCAGGTTGTACCACCCCTTCACCAATCGTTTTCTTTTTAAACGGGTGCTCGTGTTATCTGTCTATAGAATAACCTGCCAAACATTCTCTCTCTAGATTTCTACAAAGAAACCTTTATTAACGAGCCAAGAGAAAATAAGGTAAGAGAACCCATCTTCCATACTGAGTTCTCTCACGTATGATAAGGGAACAGAATCTATTTTTAGATCCGGAAACTATTTTAACAGACCAATGTCTGACCTCCTTCTCATCACATGGTTGTAACTTCAATGCGCCATGTGGAAACCAAGCAGCCATGGAACGAGATATTTACATTCCGAGCTAAAAATAGATTCTGTCCCCTTATCATGTCAGACGGGGTTATGTTCTCTTTCCTCATTTTCTCTTGTAACGAACCCAAAACGCGTTCTGTTCCACAGATCTCGTTAGTGAGGGCCATACATTTTTGTTCATATTAGCTCGGAGACTTTGGCGCTAGATCATCCTTTAAGTAGCAAACGCGGAAGCAATACCAATCACAGCCGGTGCATGTGAATAGAAATTCGTGTATTGAAATGTCTCTGGTGTCATCTTGTAGTGTGTTATACGTTTGCATGTCGAGGATAGACTCCTCTTGAAAATCTGTCGCCTTTGCACACTTTTCGGATCAATGTTGAGTATCTGAGCAACCTTGCACCTACCCCTACCCTAGCCCCGCCAACATAACAGAAACTTTATAAATTATTGGTTATGGGAGGGATAGGTGCACAGTTAGTCAGTTACCCAGATACTTACAATGATCCACTTTTGTCTAAGAATGTAATTCAGTTGTGCTTCTGATATTTCAACTGTAAATTTGATTGTGCTCTGAAAGTTATTTAACTGTGTAATGAAGTCTCGTGTGTCTCTGGTTGCATTCCACAAGCAGAATACATCGCCGATGTATCTTTTACAAACTACCGGTTTAGTGTAGTCTCCTCCGCAGCCGTTATTAGGATCGTCACGCAACGCTTCTCCCCCACTAACTGGGGGAGAAGCGTTGCGTGACGATCCTAATAACGGCTGCGGAGGAGACTAGGTTTAGTGGGGCTCGGTATGAGGTTCTCGTTCTCTATTTTGGCCATGAAGATGCCACGGCCATCTTAGTACCCATTGCTGTGCCATGGGTTTGTAAACAGTTTTTTCAACAGAAATGGAATGAATTTTCTCCAATGATCAGACAGAATAATGGTAATAGTAATAGTAATAGTAATAGATTTATATACTGCACAAATCTACTTATTCAGGTCCATGGCGTTTTACAGTTCTTACTCTGGGGTGAGATCGGACGTCAGCTGGTTAAGGCGCCTCTGGCAGCCGCTATCAGTCCATGTTTTGATCTCACCCACCCACCCAACCCACACATCTGCACATGAAATTACATTCACAAAGGCCAGACCACGACACCGGGATCTACGTTCCCTACTCTTCTCGAACAGCGCGTGGGTTCTTTAACGTCCCACGAAGTTATTACAACCAAGGGTTGTGAGACGGGATCTACGGTTTATCGTCCTTATTCGAGAAGACTAGAAAGCCGGCTATGTAACCATTTACAGATGACATTGCAAAGGCAGCCGACTTTCTCCTCAGTTATTTTAAGACCCTGAGTGTTGGTCCGGCCCATGAGGGTTTGAACCCGCGACCTCCCGCACGGTAGTCACATGCTCTAAAAACTTAGCTAACCGGTCGGCGGTTAGCTCAGAGTATTTCGTTTTCGTAGAAGGTCTCGCATGCTCGGCATACGGTGGTAATCCCTTCTTCTTGAGGTATATTAGTATGGAGGCTTGTAAAATCCATTGAGGCAAGGATTGTGTGGCTGGGCATGTTTGGTTTTCTCAGTGTTCAAAGTTAATTTGATGAACAGATGAAGTCTGTCGTATCTTTCAGATAGGATTTTTGTCGTTGTGCTATCAATCGGCTGTATGAAGCGGTCAACAAAGCATAAAATTCTTTCTTTGGGGCCGTCACACACCGACATTATAGGTCCTCATACTGATGTACGTTTGTGAATCTTAGTTGATGTGTAGAACGCTGGTATCAGTTTCGGAGGGCTAGGTGAGAGGGAGAGCCATTTGGCCGTCATTTTGTCAATATGTCCATCCTTGAGCATTGATGTTGTAAGTTTTGTTACGTTTCCGGCTGTGCTTACAACCACTAGTTTGTTTAGGGGTATGAAATTGTTTCTGTCATTGATTTGGACGAGACCATCATTAATTTTTTCTTTAAATAAATACATTTTTATTTTTTTTACAGCTGTGGTTGCGGTAGTGTGTAGCGTGTTGATAAATGTGTTAAAGCGAGAAAATGTATTGTAATGTATGTGCATGGAAATATATGGTAATTTTTTTATTTTATCTTTTTTTTAAAGAGGGACTGGTGAACAGCACAATCAAAAGAACTTTGTAGTTGTAACTCTAAGTTTTAATTCTGACGCGTTTCGTCTCAAACGGAGGCTTCTGCGGGGAATTAATGATACAACTTACATTAGACATGTACATACACATGAAATAATGCATACGTGCATGTTAGCGTTTAAACTTTCCGTGGAAGTGACTAACGGCATATACATGCGATAGGCGGAAATTACAAAAAAACACCTTGATAGCTTGTTTTATATCATTGGGGGGCACCAGGAGAGGATGAGGGGCCATACGATTAGCGCTAATTGTTGCGGGAGAAAAAAACACACAAACAAACTACACGTTTATCCCTACAAGCCTGTTTCGTGGTTGCCCACTCGTCAGGGGATTCGAAATTCAGGAAATCCCCTGACGAGTGGCCAAACGAAGACTTCTTCTTCATTTGTGTATGCGTTATTTCATGTGTATATACACGCCAAATTTAAGTTGTAACATTCATTCCCTGAAGAAGTCTCCATTTGAGACGAAACGTGTACAGGTGTAGGAATTAAAACCGTTACAGTTACAAATGAAGAAAAGGTTTTCTCGTTTGTCTTACTCACTAGCCCCTCTTAAAAAAACTAGAAAACTATATGAGAATTAGACATCGTCATATGAAAAATAGCAATCCATATGAGATTTGAAATCCCTATACTAGAATGACGCATCAGCATCTGAAAATAAAAATTCGCCGGCTATGCGAGAATAATAAAACACCGTTGTAGAAAAAGAAAGCGCTACTTGAGGAAAAATTGATGCAGCCATACCGAGAAATCCACGTCACCTAATGAGAATCAAACAGCGGTATACGAGCTAGAAAAGGAAATTACCATATGAGAATATCGATTACTTCTTCTTGAGCCGGTTAATCAGCGGTTTCTGATGGTCGCGCGGTATAAAATAAGTGCTACTTTACACGGAGTACCTACCAAGCGGATAGTCTTTGCGGGGAATCTTCGAAATGGCAGCGGACCAGCTAAGAGCAGAGAATATAATAAATAATTTTGATTCTCTAAGGAACACTATAAACAGGAATGCAACGGTTTTTAACGAATCCAACCTTGTGGGATTAGAAATATGCCAGAGAAGGCTTGATGAACAATCAAGAGTGATTGTGGTTATATCGCTGTTATCTGGCGATTCTACGTTGGAATATTTATTCGGTTTGTTATTTTTTTAATTTTTTTTTTAACAAAGAGTACTGAGTGGCATAAAGGAGAACTGTAGCTGTAACCGTCTGCTTATATTCCGACCCGTGTCGTCGCCTCAAACGGAGACTTTTTCTGGGAATGAATGTTACAACTTAGAATGGCATATAATAATAATAATAATGATAATAATTGACCGCCTTAGGGGGGTTTTTCATAACCTGAAATACCCAAAGCCACTAGTTGAAACTACAATCAAGCGGTTCGTTGAGAGAAGGGTTTCAATTCGAGAGCCCGGCCCTCCACCAGATGCACCTTCGGAGACTGTGAGAGTAGTGTTACCCTTCAAGGACCAGTCTTCAGCTAATTATGTTAAGCAACAACTGAACAATCTAAGTTCGAAGTTGAACGTGACTGTCCAACCAGCGTTTGTAAGCCCTAAGCTCGAGCAACAACTTACGCGACACGAAATTAAGCCCCCTATTGTCAACCAACAATGTATCGTATATGAATTTAAATGTAACCTGTGTGATGCAGGGTATGTGGGTTATACACGTGGTCACTTACACGAGCGCGTAGAAGGGCACACTAGAAAGTCATATTCAATTTACAAACATTACAACCTCCAACACAATAGTGAAATGCCTGAACGCTTCATCGAGCAATTTCACATCATCGCGAAATGTAGCGGCAAATTTGATTGCCTCGTTAAAGAAAGGCTGTACATTCGCATGCGTAAACCAACACTGAACGTGCAAACGGATTCCATCCGCGCCAAGGTGTTTGTTTGGCCGTTTATTGTAATTTATGCTTATCTTGTACCTTTCCCGATTTGCATGCTATTTAACTAATCTCTTGATAATGGAGTCACGATGACCCCGAAACGTCGAGAAGTAATAAATCTTTCCTGGTTTTGGTGGTGCAGTAATAGTGAAAGAGATTGGAGCCAGGTAAAAACTGAAAGAACAATTATTCAAGGCAAGATACCATTACGATAAGCATATGGGGAAATCAAAGGCGAATAGAAAATTAATTAATATGCGATAGGGCAAAATGAAGCGGAATCACACAAATGACTGAATGACGCAAGGAAAACATCGTACCTCTTTTTCAGGTCGAACTCTTATAATGCGGACGTGCTCAATTATTTCAGTTCTCACGTAAGATACAAACGTCACACTTGCTCGCATCTCTTTATGTGCTGAAACCCTTAGTAATAAGATCCCTCACGAAATGTACACGTAATACATAGTTTTAAATATTGCAAGTCGTCACACATAAGAGCAATCAAACTGACTACGTTTTTTTAAAAGGTCTTCGCCCACGCATTCTCCCGTTAAGATCCGTTGTCGGCTGATTTTGTTATTTAAGTGTTTCTTTTAACGCATTTTGAATAGGAATCTAGGGGCAAACGGCATTTACAATAGTGCGGAAGATGACGCTTTTTTCGGCGAAGATGGTTGAAAATTGAAGAAGTTTAATATGTCTGGGTGTCTGACGAAAATCCAGACATCTTAATCGAAGATCTAAGTCAAACAAGCTAGGTGAATAAATTTTGCCATAAAAGAGCCAAACCCAGGGGAAATCCCAAACTGGCAAGACTTCTTTTAATCATGACTTCCGGCCCCGCTCACGCAATCCCATAGAAAACTATGATAACATCTGACGTGCGTCGGGCCGGACGAGTTGACGTGAGCCTGTCCGGAAAAAAACTGTTGGGCCTGCCGCACTTGTAAAGAAAGAAAACAGAAATGAGAAAATAAGTCACGCTTTTCGATGAATTGCGAATTTGTTTTTCTGGCTCGAAAAAATATAAAGGAAAAGTTTTAATCGTGGAATTTTTTTGTGATTTCTCCCGCGCGCGCCAGGTTATCGCTTCCTATTTAGAATGCAATCAAATTTTCGAAATTTTCAACATTCAGTCAGGGGTCATATGATCATGATAAAATATTCAGTTAGGTAGGGCCGGACGGGAAAATGTTTGGCTCTCGTTCACGACGCACGGAGCTCGCTGCGCTCGGTCCGTGGCGTCATGTCCTCAAGCCAAATATTTTCCTGTCTGAGCCTCCCACTCACTCAATAAGCACATAATCCTGCCCACTTAGCCAATTACAAGTCAGGGTATACAGTTCCTCTTTCCCGTTTGGGAGCCAGTAACGACAAATAATGGTGTAAACAGCATAAGTTTTAAAACACATGTCAGTCGCATATCCAGTAGATAGCTACCCCATAAGTTGTTGAAGTTTACCCTCTCCTCATTGGTGTTCCGGCCTTAACAGAAACTAGCTACAGACAGTATTCTTTGGGAGACCTTCTATTCTTAAGTCGCATCCCTTCGATTCGAAACATTTAATGCGTGATTTCTTCTTTTAAATATTAAAAAATAACAGCTCGCCTCCCTTACAGTTTAATGTAGAATTTCCTTTAAGACAAACTAACATTTTTACTGAAGAAGATAGATTTACAACCTTATCACTAATAATTATGATGCTCTCCCATCTCCACTTAATTTAAAATAAAACACTTCTTACATTTAAACCTCTGAAAACGATAAAACCCAACGCTTTAGACGTTAACAAAAGCCAATAGAGAACTGAGGGACAAAGCCCACGACGAAACTCCATCCAGGGTTTATTTCGCGGCGCCGCTCTGTTAGGTCGGGGGGGGGGGGGTTCTCTATGTCGCACTTCTGAGTTTCAAACCTTTTCGCGTCGCAATTTCGGAAGGATCGCGGAGGTCGCTGTCGTAATTTCCCGTGAGCGGATCGTCGTTCGTCGTCACTTCAGCTCTTTCATGTCGCCGCGGTTTCAAGGCCATGTCGCCTGTCGGAATTTTCCCCAAACAGTGCCTCCTAATTCGGCCGGCATAGTGTGGCTTGCACGAATATTCACGACAGCTTATACTCTGATACTAGTATGCTAGAAATCAATCTTGAAATAAAAACTTATGACCGCTTCAGTTACGAAATATATTGGATTTTGTCAAAAGGATTACCATTTGGAGTAAGAAAGCAAATCTGATTAATGTACAGATAATTGCACTTTTATGATCTTTTATGATCTTTTACTACCCGATTGTTTTCTTGTTGACATTTAAAGTGGTTTTATTACGGAACAACGTCACAGGGATAAGAGGCGCTCGATTTACACGATCTAAACAGATCTAGACTTCCAGTTGGAATCATTTTAACTGTGAATCTGTTTCCTGACAACATGGACAACAGCTCGAACAACGATATAACAGATGCGCATGGGAAGTCTTGTGCCACAGGCAGCTTTTCTTTAGCAACAAAATTTGCTAAAGCTTTGCCATACGCATTAATTTTCTTGATATCTTTCGCGGGCAACGTCATGATCCTTGTAGCCATGAACAGGAATAAACAAATGCGACGAACGGTGAACTACTTCATTGCCAACATGGCATTTTCGGATCTTCTGTCGACTGTTGTGTTTATTCCAACAGCGCTTGCTGAAATAGTTGATGGCTCGGACAGGTGGTTGCCTGATGGTCTAATTGGAGAAATCTCCTGTAAGCTGATAACATTTCTTTCCAATGTTTCTACGGCAGTATCAATCGCCAGTCTGGTTTGCATCAGCGCTGACAGATTTTTTGCCGTTGTGTGTCCAATGAGAGCTCACATCTTCACTGGTAAAGTGCGAGCTATCTTAATCTGCATGACGTGGATAGCCGTGGCTTCTCTTTACGCTACCGACTTCTACACTTCTAAGTTACAAATACATAACAATACCGTTATTTGCGATTATTCCTGGGAGCCAGCCTTCAACCACGCGAAAACAGAGAAACTGTACAGTCCATTGATGTACATCGGAGTAACAATAGTTCCATTTGTTGTTATAACGGTGCTTTATGCAGTGATTGGCATAACTCTGGCAAGGCAGACTGTAACAAACAATCAACCATCGACTGAGAGACTACGACGATCACAGGAAAACAAAAAAGTTCTTGTCTTGTCGGCAACCATTGTTATTGCTTTTGCCCTTTGTTGGGCGCCGCTGAACTTATTTATGTTCATGGCTACGTTCAATCGGAAGACAGTACGGTCAGATTGTAATTTTAAAACGTTTCTCTTTGCTTCACTGGTGATAGCAACATCAAGTTACGCAGTCAATCCTTGCATTTGCTTCTTTTTTTTGAGTAGCTACCGACGCACTCTTATGACAGTTTTTAAAAAGGGATGTTGTGTCAAGCGTCAGAACAGGAACAAAACCGGTTTCAACAAGAGCAAGTATTGTTAGATGTTCTTTGTCAAACGTCTGACAAACATCAAAACGAGACTTAAAATAATCAAATTTGAATTTGCAAGATATGGCGGTTTTGTTAAATTGGGAAAGTCACAACTGGATATCCGCATTAAATAATATCTCTACCCTGTTTATATCCTTAACAAGAAGAAGGCGAAATATTTCATGAAAACTGACAATGAACGGACAAAACTGTACTGCGGTTCTCTTGGGATCTTAACTAAATGGCATGTTAAACCTACCTTCTCAGGGTGACAATGTAAAGATTAACCCTAGCACCAATACGAAAGGTTAAGCGAAAGCTTTTTATACACGGTATGCATCCTACGAACGTCCTGTTAAGATCTAGTTAAAGAACTTATTGTACAAGGAAGATCATATAGAAGATTTAAAATAAAGCGTAAAAATATTAACTGAAAAATTTATACTCATTCCTAACTCAAACAACAACATTCAGTTGTTATCAAGAAAAGTTCTATTTTCCCTACCTTTTAATGAATGTCCCCTAGTTATATTAAATATCAATTTGGAAAGACGCATTAATTGAGCAACAAAAATAGGTTACATTTTCGCGCAACGTAAAACATTGGGGTCATTATTGACAACTTGATTCAGTATCGAGTGTGAAAGGCTTGTTATAATGGACTTTAAAGTAGGATTTAAGATACTACACATGTAAACTGAGCAAGAAAATGTATTGCGGATGAAAGGCAGTCGCTGGCAGTATCGAGTAGGCAGCAACAACGGTAAATCTGCTGTCAAGCTTTAATTTGTACAAACCTTTCCGCCAAAACTGTATTCTTGCTTCTCCCTGCGCCAAATTTTTATTACTGTGATCGTTTGCCGCCTCCCGAGATGAAGTAGTGTGGTGTTTTTCTAGTCAATAATTGTGTCAATTTTCCTCATCAAGCGCCTTAGTACTGTTTCATTAATGCCGCCATCCTTTTTGCCTCAATTATGACTGTGATGCAGTATTCAGTATTGCTTTTTAGCACAATCCTAATAAAAAGTGCTACCAGTTTAAGACTGCCGATTAGTTATCCGAAGAGAAATACAATCAGACCATTGATGCTGATTGTTGCCATTGTTTTTTTCGATTTCTGGCCTCGCTTTAGAAAGACTTAGTATTCCATTTCTAACTCCTGGATACGCCAACCGTAGAACAGTGAGTTTTGTGGGGATGTCGACATGGAAATGCCACATTCAGGTGCTGACTAATTAGTCGGCTAGACCTCGACAGCGCCGATATGAAGACGACAATTGTCGTTGTCACCGTCGGCTGATCAAAGTTCACTCGTAGCCAGAGTTTGTGGTGATTTTGTACTATGCCTTAACAGGACGATTAGGGGTCTCACTAAATTCAAGAGGAGTTGGAATGTCTCCAGTTAGAACAATGAGTAACTTGGAGACTGAATTTTATGAGCGTTTGACTCATCCAGGCGCTAAATTCGCTAAATAAGGTGACGAGAAGGTAAGGGGAAGATAACGATTTGCTCTTCTACTGCCCTTAAGATCATAGGGAGTATATAAACTTCAGCTGGCTGGAGGGTGATTTGAAAATGAGAAAATGAGCAGTTGTTGTTGAGTGAAATGGCTACTGAAAACACGATAAACATTGACACAATCATGCTGCATTTGCATCCGACTTCGACAATTTTAAAAAGAAAAAAGGCTTTTACCATTAAAATTAAATTTAAAATGTTATCTGATCTTCAAGTTTTGATTAATTATAAGGGAAAATTTACCATCGAAACTTGCAGCGGTTTTCACTTAATCTCCGAATTATCTAGAATGAAAGGCTAAAATGCTAAATGTATGGCGATGTGCATGTTAATTACTCAAATAGATCACTGTGGAGCTCGGCTTTTAGGCCGCCTCTCTAAATTTACTTATCACTGTCAAGTAACATAATGGCCAGACTGCACGCAAAATACAAAACAAGTTTAATCACTGTACAGTAAAACAAATCTAACCATAGGACAGTAAGTAGTGTTCAGCTGCTGCAGAATTGTGTAGAATTAGAATCACGTGACCACGTTTTTCTGGCGCCAGAATGTGTCAGCACACTTAGTTCTAGCAGTGAGCAAAAAAGAGTTTGGCAAAGTCGAGTTCGTTGGGTTTACTTCCTCATTTATTACAATTGTAAACGATAGTGGTATAGGGTATTACAGGAGGGTGGTATAGGGTATTACAGAGGAGGGTGGTATAGGGTATGACAGAGGAGGGTGGTATAGGGTATTACAGAGCACCCTGCTTTTATATTCTCGTGAGACGTTTACGTCTTTTTTCTTGCATCGTGAATCGTGATTTAATTAATGTGACGCGTTATTCAAGTGCTTTTTGGTTCTTGTGAAATGTGAATTCGCCTCTTATGTCAGTGAAAAAGCCACCTGCTATGTACAGTAAAAAGGCTATCTACCCCGTTTCGAATCTTAATCAATCCTGATGACTTCCTGTCAGAGACATTAAAGAAACTTGCCCCAGATCACCCCTTAATGTCCCTAGAGTCCTCTGGGAACAGTTTCACATGGCTGAGATTCACATTTCCAGGGTTTTCACTCGTACCGGGCCCATGGTTCAAGGAGCACCCCAACGAACCCATGTTTTCATGGCCTAGCGGTAGCCCTGAAGGGCGGTTTGGGTTATGGAAACCAAGGGCTTATCCATTTCCAGTGACGATCATACTTACTTAGTATATTTTGGATAAGGAGAGCAAACAATTTATTTATTTATTATTATTATTATTATTATTATTATTATTATTATTATTTCGCCACACAGAATAAATTACAAGTAGAATAGAAAAGATAAGAAATGAGATAATTACTGTTAAATTTAAAATAAGCGTGCGGCAACTTGGAAAGAGTGACTGTGGCGGGTAAATCTCCGAGAAGCAGAGCTTATGAGGAAACAATAGGTCCAGGTGCACACAGAGAAGACCTCCTTTCCTTTATATCAATCGCGACATCGAGAAATCGAGAAAACGAAGCCAGATATCCTGGAATTGAAAAGTCTCTTCGGTTGCATAGCATGGAAGAGAATATATTTCTGAGCGTTCGAATTCGCTATTGTATTAGCTGTCTTTGAGTTGTGCAAGGTCTGTGAAAAAGTGCAAATTACAGGCACGCGGTATGTATTCGTGAAGAGAGAAATTTGTATACATGAATAAGTAGAAACGTTTTTCATTGTGCAAGTCATATCTGCCTCCCTCCCCCCCACCCCCAAGTAAGTTTGCCAGTATACAAAAGTCAAACTTCCAATATTTTCGCGTCGCCATTGTAGTTATGTAATATGACATTCGTATTATTTTAAAATTTTAGACCCTGTAGGAAGCGTCGTTGGAGTTTTCGGGCTTGGTTTACTTTCTACCCAGGTTTTCAAATTTTTCCCTCCTGTTATGCGGAGTCTTTTGCACAAGTTTTTCCTGGTCTTTTCCTGATACGTTGCAGAAACTCTGTTACTCTCCTGTTCTTGTATTTAAGCCATCAAAAGCTATGTCTCGATTGAGACTCACCATTCCAACAATCAGTAAGGTGTAACGGCCACCACGCCATGGTTAATCAGACATGTTCTCCCGTTTTTTTGTCATGTGCTGTTGTAAAGTAAAGGCTTTCTGTTAAGAACAGAATTGTGCTGTTCATAAGTCCGTGATATAAGCAAATGTTTGTCCGTTATTCATGAAACTTTCTAAAACCCCACCCCCCCCACCCCCAATACCCTCCTCTGAGAACAACAAGCAAGCATCGGTCTACTCAGTGAGTACTAACTCACTAATTGGGTAAAGTAAGAGCTCAGTTCTGACAACTAAAAAATTCGTTTTCCCCCCTTTGACCCTCTTTGCGTCAAATTTTTTGCTGTATGAAACCATTCACTCCATAACAAGAGAAAAACGAGGAAAGAGAACATAACCCTGTCTGATATGATAAGGACACAAAATCTATTTTTAGCGCGCAATCTATTTATATCTCGTTCCATGGCTACGCGGTTTCTGCATGGCGCATTGAAATTACAACGACGTGATGAGAAGGACATCAGCCATTGGTCAGTTTAAATAGTTTCCGGATCTAAATAATAGATTCTGTCTCCTTACCATAGTAAGAGAACCCAGTATGGAAGATGGGTTCTCTTACCTCATTTTCTCTTGCGTCATAACTAGAAAATACAGAACTTTATTGGCGACTTTATCCGCCGTTTGTGACTTCACTCGACCTTTAATTATATATATATATATATATATATATATATATATATATATATATATATATATATATATATATATATATATATATATAACATACCCTTACTACATTTTGACTTTGTCAATCCAGTCAAATGGTCGACGTTGACTGAGAAAGAGTGTGCTGGCTGACAGTTCCTGTGGAATGCAGCTACTTTGGTGAAATGTAACTTTAATTGGATTTAGTGTTTAATCATAACTATAACAAAATTCTCAAATCTGATTGGCTATCCACTGCCCTGATTTCGGCCTTAATAGGACAGTTAAATAAGACAGTACGCGTCATGCCTGAGTAATTGGACAGTACGCGCCATCACGCGCTCTTAAATGGCTTCTTTTTTACTTCTGGCATAAAAAATCTTGGAATTTCATGTGTTTTGATTAAAAAAAGAAGTTTATACATCACAAATTTCGTTAAAGTTATGATTAATTGGTAATAAGACTTCGTGTCGTCCAATTCGGTCTGCAATCATACTCGTGATTAAACAAATCGGACTCCCGCTACGCGGTCGTCCGATTTTGTTAATCACTCGTATGATTACAGACCGAATTGGACTCCACTCAGTCCTATTACCATTACTAACACTCAAACCTTTTCCCGAGCAAAGCGCTTTAGGCCTTTTTTTTAATCACTTGGTTTACGGGACCGCCGACGTTGAATTTCCCGATTTCAGAAAAAAAATAAAATTGAAAATTTTGTATTATTTTTTTCCCGCCGATCGTATACTTCAAATATGCTTTTTTATTTTCAAAAGCGGAGAAAATAAAACCTCATATTGTCATATTTTCCGAAATAAAACTATTCAAATGGCCAAGGTGTGTTTTATTTTCATTGATTTTCGTGAGATTTAATAGTCTACCAACACAACCTCGCACCCAGTGCCGAGTTACACTCAGGACTGTAATGTATTAGAGGCACCAAACTGAGCCCTAGGTACGAGGTTTGTGTGGCATTGGCTACGAAACATCTTATTTTTCCCTCCGATATAAAATTGTACACGTTGCCTGAAAAAAAAGGTTGAATACTCTATTTTATTTTTATTCCCCCCTCCGACATTAGTTTTTTCCAGAAATGTCCCGTAAACCAAGTCATTAAAAAAAAGGCCTTAGCACCTTAGAAATACAGTAAAAAACTCCCTTAGGGACGGACCATTAGAAAAGTGATGGGGGGGGGGGGGTGGGGAAAAAAACCAAAAAAAAATTCATGCAAGGGAAAATGCCAAAAAAAAATTCATGCAAGGAAGAAGATAGAAAAAAAAACTCATGCAGAAGGAAGGTCCAATTGTGACTTTTTCACACGTAGTAAAAAAAAATTCGTGCAGAGGGGTTCACCTGAAAAAAAAATTCCTGCACTAGCAGTGAGCGAAAAAAAAAATTCGTGCAAGCTGAAAATTCGCCCCCCCCCCCCCCATCACTTTTCTAATGGTCCGTCCCTTAGAAGAACTCAGATTTTAAGAACCTGCTAGACTAAGATTGCCCATTTATACCCCTTTCAATTTACATAAGAACACGTTTTCGCCTACAATTTTGAAACAGGTTCTTTTTTGATAAATTCAGTCAAACACTGAATAAGCTCTGCCAGCTAGTATATAAAACTCTGGCAATGAGACAATTAACTTGTAGATCTCTAAATATAGGCCACAACCACCAAAGACCTTATTTGTTCTTAAATATAAGAACCCGTTTAAGAACCTGAGTGGCCTGATCTTCTAGTAAGCACCATTATTGTAAGAACGTCCATAGCCTAGCTTGGAAATACTTTGCTTTTTAGGGTTCTTATACTGGGGTTTTTACTGTATAAAAACAAGGAAATCGGCTGTTTCTTTTGAAAATGCAAAGAGTCTCTGGAAGTCTTCGCCGACCTGTTTCATACATTTCTTGACAACGCTTGGAAAAAAATGTACAGAAAAACTGGGTTTATACGGGAAAACTTTGAATAGTTGATAAAAGGAAACATCTTTTCGTGGACTTGCAAACGCTTTGTACAGAGTCAAGTTGAAAACGTCCGAAAAACCCACTTAAAATGACTTAAGAACAACATCATCTAGGCCATTTAGCAAAACAAAAAAATTTCTCACAGAAACTTAATGAGGCAGTTAGGGGAGGTCAAGGGCGTGAATGGATAAAACAGATAGCCTCATTTTCATAAGAATGGAGGGCATACCGTTAAAAGGCACCCACCGAGGACGTTACGCAAGGGCAGTGCTCGATCATTGGCCTTAAATCCAAACTGATAACTTAGTTGTATCGCGAATGTGAGAAAAAATAGCGGTTCAATTCAAATACCTCAACACAACAAGAGGGTTGAAAAGGATAACTGGTTTGAAATTTGTTTAGTATTCTGTAACTCCAGCTGGCGAGAAAAATTGAACTCATTTTATTACAGTCAACTGCGTGGTCACCTTTCGTCAGTTTCCTAATCAGTCAACCGTTCAACCATTGCAGAATTAGAATTTTTGGAGCAGTCCTAGTTCAACAAGAATTTTTAATCGAGCCTTCTTATCGGTGTTGAGATTTTAAAGGCTCCTGACCAATAGTTAGCTTGTTAAGCTTTGGTCTCTGATGTACATCAAGGAATTACTCGTTGATCTGCGAAAAAAAGTACAGTCAGACAGCGATATAACTAGAAATTCCGCACATTCACTTACAATGTACTTAATTTATTTAAATGCAAAGGTTATCAAACTGTCCTTGCATATTGTTATTATTTTTCTTATTTGGTTGTTTACCCTACGCTTTAAAACCACTTTACGTTCTTTTAGCCTCACTGGACAGCTTGTTTCTTATTGTCGACCAGTGGGTTACCTAAAAAACCATTCCAGAGCGTCTTCTATAGTTTGACGGACAAATCCAAATGATGGGTGTCACTCTAAGCATATTCGCTCATTCAGAGTACTGATGTACAAACACGACAATTTTAGGAATCTAATTTACTGTTGAGCCGAATAAGCGGCGCTTTTGATATTAAAATGCGAGGTAGGACCGAGTACCTCATTCAAGGACTTTGTGCTTGTCTCACTTCCGGCGTTTTTCATTGAACCTGTCAGGCTCATCGTTGTGAACTGGTGCACATCATTAAAAGTGTCCATGGCCAAAGAACGCCATCAAATTATTTCTCTGTTGTTTTCGATGAGACACTGATGCAGCTCCCTAAAGACTTTTATTCAACTTCGCTTTGGTTGCTAGCTGTGACCATTCAACTCGTTCAACTCGTCAGTTCGCAAGGTGAGTTCACTCTGAAAAGTTTGATAAACATGCGCTTGCGTAGAGCGAGTGAAAACATGTGCCAAGCTGCTACTTGTCTCAAACACAGAATGAAGCTGCTTGAAGCAGCTAAAACTAATGAGTAAACAGCTGAGTCTAAAATTGGTTCATTAGCCGTGTTTACAAGCTGGAACTGAGCAATATTTTGTCCCATCCGTCGATTGCCCATTTACTCCTCAACGATAGTTAAATTGGAGTTAATCCCAGGTGTTCGGCCTAACTTTTCCTTTTATATTAGTTTGCTCCTCAATGCCTCAACGCCGAAACTTATTTTTTACGCCGTATTTATGAATTTGGCAAATCGTTTTAGGGTTAACTGCTTCATTCGCATCCGACGTGTTTACGAGACCGATTTGTTTATATGTTGTTATAAATTCTTGTTTTAGTGTTCGTAGAGTAGAAGGAGCGAATCTTGCCAACTGAACGGGCAATAACATGGAAAACAAACTGGAAAACTTTCAGGAATTGAACATTCTTATTCAAAAATTGAACTCAAACAAAACATGCAAATTTTAGAGGGGTGGCCGGCTCATCAATTGTCTATGTCCGTTTCCGAATGATTCTTTGCCCACGGTATTTCAAATATTACCAATGTAGCAATGTTTCTCATTTTTCGAGGGTGACTGTAGATTTCCCACAAATTCTCCACTGTGCGAGTAAACATAAAAGAGCAGGCATTCCCATAGAAATCAGAGAGTTTTACGTTCCTTAGGTTAGTTGTCACGCAAGGACTTGACTGTTTTGTGGAATGACATTTACGGAATTGTTGAAATATCGTGTTTGCATTGCCAGTTGCCATTGTTCTGTAGATATAGTTTTCGAGATCGTATAAATGATTGGAGCAATTAGTAGGACACATTTTGTCTTGACTTTTAAGTGACATAGAGTCACTTCTTTCTGAAGTCTAAATTCAATTGGAAGAACCCTACATGTTCAATACATATACGCAGATATTTATACACGTAGAATAGTTCAATTAGGTCGTAAAAAGGTTCATGCGGCCAGATTAGATCGTGCTTCTTATAATTAAACAGTAGCAATCCTCATCAGATAACTTTTGAAAACACGTCATTTTATTATAGATAGAAAACGCCATTCAATTAAAAAAGACTCAATTATGGGGCGACTGGTTCCCTGGTTCCTCGTCTCTGATTGGTCCAAAATCGGCTAGTGGGCTTTATGAATACCAACCTAAAACGCAAGGCGACCCATTGTCTACTAAAAAGTAACACACAATGGGTTAAAATATTCCCATATTTCATATCATGAGTTAAGGGTACGTTATGCCGCCAGTTGGTTGAGCAGTTGGTTGAGCAGTTGGTTGAGCAGTTGGTTGAGCAGTTGGATGAGCACTGGACTATCGTGCGGGAGGTCGTGGGTTCGAACCTCGGCCAGACCATCACTCAGGGTCTTTAAAGTACTGAAGGGAAAGTGCTGCCTTTGCAATGACATCTGTAAAGGGTTACACTCTCTAGTCTTTTCAGATAAGTACGATAACCCGTAGGTCCCGTCTCACAACGCTTGTTCGTATGTAACTTCGTGGGGCGTTTACGAACCCACACTCACACTGTTTGCAAAGAATAGGGGACGAATAGATGCCGGTGTTGTGGTATGGCCTTTGTGAACGTAATTTCGCACACGTGCATATATTATGAAACAGCTTGTACAGCTTCTAGGCGTTACGTGCATGAATAAAGTATTGATTGATTGATTGATTGATTGATTGATTAATTGATTGATTACTCCATTGTATTTATACTTTAAAAGGAAGAGATTTTGCCCTGGCCGCGAAGGTTAGAAAGGGTCTCGGGTTCAAGAGAATAAAGATCCTTGCACTCTGAGAGTTAAGAAGTGGCATGTTGTTCATTAATATTATTTTAAAAAAAGGTCAAGGTTGATAATAACTAACAAGATTAAACTGAAACGTTAAATGTATGGAAAACTTTCGGGGTAGGATTCTCATTCAAATTCTAAAAAATTCTGTTATATGTACACCTTTGTCGAACAAATTAGTTCCGAAACGTATTCAAAGATGCTTTCTTCCATCGCAAACTAGATGTTTTCTGCAAGGCTATTTTAGTGGCTAGCGAACGTTAGATTTTCTCTTGCTACAGTAAACTTGTTGTTTGGTCTAGTTAGATACTAGATCAATAGAGCAGGAGCGTGGTCGCCTGAAAAAAAGTAGTTAGAATTTCCGGATCAATATCAGTTTCTGGGCAACTGTGCACCTACCCCTCCCCTAATCCAACATGTTATAATGAGTTAAAAAGTTAGCGTTAATGTTGGTTTAGGGGAGGGCCGAATTTCCTGACCAGTTAGAAATTGCGGTCGAATGGCTTTCGTCTCTACAAACACGTGCTCATGTATGTCTATAAAATAAGACAACAACTTTAGCTGGGACATTGATTTTGAAAAAAAGAGTGGAAAATATGGTCTATTTAAACTGCTACCATTTTCGGCACCATTTGAGCCGAAAACTCTCTAGAATTGGCATGATTCTTAATCGTCTGAACACTGAAGTATGTAAAATGTGTGTTTTAATTTTGTAAACTGTATCCAACATTACATCTCATCGGGTGAGTTGAAAAATGCGAGAGTAATAGAGAGAGAAGCGAAATTTGGAAAGATCCTTCTCTTAGAGCCGTTAGGTAAGCCTGATCATGATTCATAGACTGCTCTTTAATAGTTCCACTGAATAAATTTGCAGAAAACAAGACTTGACTAACCCATTCCTGTGGTTAATACAATGCAACACCGTCCATTTATATCATCTTGCAGGGAATTTCGGCTCAAGAGATTTTTGTACCAAAACGTATAAGGACTTAAAGAGGAAAGGAACACATCTTGATATAGCACGTAGTAAAAAATTAGGAGGCAATGGGTCTGTGTATGACGTCGAGAAATATTTCTTTTACACCCATCGCAAAAAATTGATATACACCGACCAACGCAGGGCGTTCATGATGACGTCAGTTGCGGTGAACCCCAAATATTTGCCAAGCAATTGTAATTTAACTCACTGACGCATATAACTTTGGCACTCATAACCACCTGAGGTTGACCCACCTCTGTTGGCCTAGCCACCTGTTCTGGACCCTAAGTACCTAAATCATAAACGCGTTGCTTTCATGGTCTGGAAGGGTGGTCCTAATCCCGCATTCCCGCTTTTTTTTTTCCCCGAGAATCCCACATCCCGCACTTTTTGGTTTGATTAGTGTTCACCTGGCTGATTCACTTTCACTGCTGGTATGTTTATTCGGGTCGTGAAGATTTCCCGAATTCCCGACAAACAGGCAAAAAATCACGTATCCCGTGCAAAAATTTTGGGGAATCCCGCTTCCCGCAGAGCAGTCAATAACAACAACAACAACAACATCCTCTTTATTACCCTATTTTCATTGATTAATACAGAAATATATTAAGTCTTGCTTAAAATTAGGGGTTCTAGCAACCCGAAATAACCACTAGGTTAAAAATGCCGGGTTGCGAATCCCGTGAATAAATTGTGCATTTTCCCGAATCCCACACCATATTTTGATCAAATCCCGGATCCCAGGAATACCCTTGCAGACCCTGTACTTTGAGAACATTGTTTTCTGGATATAGCCGGTATACTGTGCGGGCATCGTAAAAACAAAATTAGTAATACTTGACCTGTCTCAGAATAAAGTGTACCTAAAAGCGATAACGAAGAACCCTCGATCTGTGGCATCCTCAGCCAGGGCTGAAACGGTGATTTACTGCCAAGACTGATTCTTAGGTCTCATTATTTTTTGTCTTCAATACCAGATTAAATTTTGGACCATACAATGTATTGACCTTGCACGCTAATCAAATCATCTGCTTCACTGTCTATCAATGAAGGTTTAATTTACTAAATAGAATATCGATATAACACGCGCTTCCCCACTCAGCAACATAATGAAACCTGTCTTACATGTTCCTGCCGGATATTTCGATCTTGCTATGTAGCGTTAATGAACTAGTGCAATATCTTTTTCTCTTAAGTAGTTCTCCTTTTGCTTTTTCTGTAATACGTTTCTCTTTCCTTTGAACAGAGGTTAGCAGATTTTATTTATTCTTATTTTTTTCTGGCCCGCTTCGTCTAGCTTTCGCTACCTGCGGGGCCAGATTTGTTGTTATTTCGGTATCCTTTGCAAAAATATAATAAAGTTGTCTTCTCTTGTCTTGTCTACATTCCTGCAAAAACTCAGCTCAGTAGCCCTGCCCTTTAGCTATGGCAGCGTCCGTTGACAGGAAGAGTCTTGACGGTATCAGTTATAAGACACGGGGTGGGGAAGGAAGGGGAATACTGACGTCATATTTGAGCCTTATTGGTATGTGTCGCTGTGAAGTGTGTGGTTTATCAAAACCACACACTTTGGCGAATGAGTTCTAAAAATAACCACATCTGCTACTGCGTTGGGGACGCCACCCAACACATAGGAACGCTCCTGGTGATGAGCTCCTGGTATAAATCACTGCTCTTTTGAGGGGAAAAAAATTGCCATGAATCCGGCTTATTTTGGCTAGACTGTGCTGCCCCCCACCACCTCCCCCCCCAGGCTCTATGGGCAGCTATTGACAAAATGAGGAATTCAGCTGTAGGGAACATGCTTTTTTCCAAATACAACTCAGCTCGTTCAGTTTATACTATTCTGAGCAGTTTTTTTTTGCCAGTTTTAATTACTTTATCCTGTTTTTGTAAAACTCTTTTAATGTGGCAAATTTAAATGGTGATTGTTGTTAAACAACTGCAGGTCTATCAGAGTTCAGTAATGAAACATTATTAAGTGTTCTTGTCTTGTCTTTTTTATTCAGAATGCGTCGATGCACTACCAGACTGTGAAGACCACATCACATCTTGGTCTCAGTGCGAAGCAGCCCAGGAATTCTTCACTAAGTACTGCCCAAAAACTTGTGGCTACTGTGGTAAGATAAGTCGATTATACAGGGCTAAAAATTGGCGAGTTAAAACTGACCAGGGCTACCAAAAGTTAAGGTTTGAACGCCCGATGTGTGACTATGCTACAGAATTTCGAAAAGTTGCAATGTAAATTATGCGAGGTAAAAACTTAAAAATAAAACTCAATGTGTAGTTTAATTGGACTACCTTTCTCTTCATTTCTATGCCTGGACACTAAGATCATCCATTTTAGTGTATTTTTTTAATTGCCAAGTTAATGAAGAACGCAACTTTTGAAAATAAATTGGGAATTGACCCATTATAATGGCAGGGAAATCGAATTGAAACACGTACAGCGATGCTCAAAATTGCTGAAGTATAAAACAACAAAGACAGATAAAATGCATAAAAAAAGGAGAGAGGTTTTTTGATACTACTTTTGATCAATGAAATGCATGATACGGATGAAAGATCAGTTATTCTACAGCGGCCAGGGAATTGGTCAAATTGGTATAGACGTACATTATTACTGAAGTCACCAAGAAAGTGACACGACTTTAAACTGTAGACTGCACACTTTCAAATGCTGACTTGTTGAACAAGAGAGGTAGATAATGCACAGACGGCTAAGAAAGGTTTCCTTTTCATACCTCGCTGTATTTTTATCAGCCTGTGATGACGTGCTGCCTGATTGCTCTCAATTTATCAAGGCATCGAGCCAGTGTGAGCCATCTGCCAGTCTGTTTGACAAATACTGCCGACGAACCTGCGATATGTGTGGTAAGTTGGGCTCTGTTAGTCACTAGTTCGATAAAGCGTTGTCAGAGACATTAATTCAGTTACTGTAATGAGAATTAGAAAACAGTCCTAAGAAAGTACGCGCGCTGATTGGTTAGAAATCGTGTTTCTATAACTCGATAGAAACACAGAACTAGCACGAGCTGTTGACGTAATGATGACGCGAGCAAAGAGAATTTACATTTTGATAATCAAAGCTAACAAGTTGCTTTTCTTTTTTTCGTCGCGGTGTTTTCTAAAAGAAATAGAAAACATGTTCTTCGTGTTTCTATTGAGTTATAGAAACACTCGTGAAAGTTTGGGAGAACTCGAAAAAGCTGTGGAAACACTCGCCTGCGGCTCGTGTTCCCACAGCATTTCTCGTTCTCCCAAACTTTCACTCGTGTTTCTATAACTCGATAGAAACACGGTACATGTTTTCTATTTCTTAACGGAAAATCAGTGCAAGCCAATATATAAACTGTATGGTTTGATCATGGGTCGGGAGTATTGCATGCTTAGTAGTTGAGCTGCCGCGTTGAGTTTAATTTTCCCGGCACAGGGTAGTTCTGAAAATAGCTGTTTTTGACGCTGACTGTCGTTTTGACAACCTGAGCCTTGCTACCCCTGGACGATCGAATCTGATCCTTATAGTATAGAGTTTGGTAGATACAAAATTATTGACAACCGAATTGTATTACTTAAGAGTTGAACCAAAGATTGACCCATGTTATCATCCGTAGCAAGCCACCGAATACCGATTTTTTTTTCTGCGAGTCCGTTACAGTTTTTGCCGTTCAATTACCAATCTTTAATCCCGCAATCCAACCAGTCAAATTTCTATTCTGTAATAACAAAAAGGCTAAGTGACTGTTGCTTTCTTAACTGTGACCTTTGTCGATTGACCTTTCCTGAAAGGTGAAAAAACAACAGACAGGCCAGATACGTCCCGACCCACTCCACGCACCACTCCACCAACAAATCCGCCCGACCCCCCTGGCCCAACAGGTGAGATAAATTACATTACATTTATACATATATTTAGTATTTATCATACGGCTGGTTCCTCGAGCGGGCAAGATGAGGGGAATCGAGAGTTATGATTGGCTACGGGTAGGCAAGATGGGCCTGTATCCCGTGCAACCCCTCCCCCCCCCCCTTCTCCCCCCGGGACTTCCCATTTAGTCCCGCAAAACAAAGCAAAACAAATATTTTAAAGCAGGCCTTCATAGTTCGTAACTTCTGGAAAACTATTCTTTTCAACCACGTCTTTGGTTTTTCAGGAGTCGCTTTGTGCAGACCATTCATCAGTACAATAAGTTTGCAATCCCATAACGCATTTCGGACATCGCACACTGCAAATTAAAGAAATTAGCGATCTTCCCAGAGGTGGGTTGGTTTTCAAAACATTCGTTTGAAACAAAGTCACCCGAACTTAAAGTGCCTATATCGTCTTCCATATTTTTGTGGTTCTGGTATGTACATTAAGAGTAGATACAAACCGATTTGCACACCATTAAGTCTTTATAAACATGCATTCAGAGCAGTTTGTGACGACAATGCCCTTACTAGCTCGGTCAAGTTTGGTGGGTGAAGCTCAAGGAGGAAATTTCAACGACAATTTCAGAGCAAAAACACAGTGGAATTCGAAAAAACGTTTTTGAACAGCTATCTACTCTTAATGTACATACCAGAACCACAAAAAAAAAACACGGAAGACGATATAGATACTTTAAGCAACCCTTTCAGATCAGTATTTCAAAACTATGGAAGCTGTTATGAGGCGAAGTGCCGAGGACAAAGCGAGTCTCAAAATAACTAGGTCTGTCAAAACGCTCGATCCAAAAGTGAGCGAGGTACAGGAACGCTCCTAGTCGGCTCCTGCTGCGTTATGTAACCCAAACATCGAAATTAAATTAAGAAAACTATTGTATGAAAGAATTTATTTTGATAAATCTATGATAATTCTTAAGCTTCCTATTAAAGCTCTCTCTCTTTTTTCCCTCTTAAGTTTAAACCTTGGCGGATTGTGCTAGCATAATTGCTTCTCAGATCTTGAGAATGTAGCGTTCAAATGTGATGAAAACGTACCTCTTACATCGTAGGATGCAGGGATCTTTTTTCACGGTGCGCTGAGATCGTTGCCGCTGACAGGGAATACTGTAAACACAACGCTAAATACATGGAGCAAAACTGCGCTAAATCCTGTAACTTCTGCGGTAAGAATTTCTGCATTTTTATCTATTTTGTCTTTAAGTTCTGTGTCTGGTCTTTCAATCTCAAAATATTTGCAAACAGTTTTGTCAGGATTGCTTTGGGCTTTAAATCCGTCTAAGTTGGTTGCTCAAGGTTTCATTACTATATTAAAGGTCCTGTTGGGGGGTGGGGGTGGGTTTCCCATGTTGCTTTTCGGAATTTCGTCTCGGAGGAGTTGCGTCGGGGAATTTGAACTTTGATTAAAACGAAGCTACAATAATAGATCTCACCTTTCTTTATTTAAAAACAGTACGAAGACAAACATCAGGAGAAAAAGCTCAATTAAAGTTTCAGGGAAGTGGTCTGTTCTAGCCATATTTGGCGTCGCTTTTGCTAATTCGTTGGAGTGGTCTGTCGTTCGTCGCCAGTTCGTGGTTCTAATGTCGCCGGTTCAAGGCCATGTCGCTTGCCTGAATTTACCCCTAGCAGGGCCTCATATTTATCGTTGACTGTCTCTCGTCGCACTAACAAAACAATCAGTTTAGGTTTAAAATTTGCAAGTTGTTGTTGTTCTGATTAGGGCCCCATTTATATGAAGAAAAGTCGTCGCGGTTAGGAGGTTCACCCTCCAAGCCGAATCAACTTTAGTTAACATGACAACAGTGCCCCCTGTGTAACCGACTTAAACGGTGGTCGACAAGAGTTCTACAAATTCAAAATGGCGGATTTCAGGAAACTAATCGGCGCGCATGCGCCCTACAGCAAACGTGTGACCGAGAGCGTTGACCCGATTAGGCGAACTAAGGGACGGACCATTAGAAAAGTGATGGAGGGGGGGGGGGGGGGGGGGGGAAACAAGAAAAAATTCATGCAAGGGAAAATGCCAAGAAAAAAAATTCATGCAAAGAAGGTAAAAAAAAATTTATGCAGAAGAAAGGTCCAATTGTGACATTTTCACACGTAGTAAAAAAAATTGATGCCGAGGGGTTCACCTGAAAAAAAAAATTCCTGCATTGAGCAGTGAACGAAGAAAAAAATTCGTGCAATCTGAAAATTCCCCACCCCCCCCCCCCCCCCCATCACTTTTCTAATGGTCCGTCCCTAAACTGTTTACGAGAGAAAAAGTTGACTCAGGCATTGAGTTACCCTTCTAGAGGAATCAATTTTTTTCTCATGTAAACGATTCACAGCATTCGTTTTTGCAGGAAACATGTAGGAAACGTTTCCTCGCCCAGGGTAGCTTGGGTAAGCGAGGGAACCTTACAGCTGGGACAATTTTTCTCCATGTAATCAGGGCATTTACAGTAATGATGATGATAATAATGAAAATATTAATTTTATGTAAGTGCCAATGTTTAGCGGGCGCAATGTAATAAGAAAAACAAGCATTGAAAATAGAACATGTGAGATTCTTTGTTATAAGGGACGGACCATTAGAAAAGTGATGGGGGGGGTGGGGAATTTTCAGCTTGCACGAATTTTTTTTTTCGCTCACTGTACAAACCAGCCCAACTTACAAGTTAACCTTAAGTCACTTGGCTTAAACTTCAATGCCAAGAAAATCGTAATTCCCGTCGTAAATATTGCATTTAATCGTTAAAATAGTTTTTCGGGCCCGGTAAGTTACCGTATTGGGCCCTAGCTATAGGACGGGAGCAGAACCCGGTTCGACCAGGTTCCAAGTCCGGCAGGCAAAAATTGAATTATAGCTGCTGATATCCAACATTGGAGCCCAACTCGATCTTAACCCTAACTCCATCTAATGCAAACCTCCTGATATAGTTTTTGTGACCTTGTATATTTAATAATTGTATAGATCTTAAATCTACCAATTTTTAGGAACACCATGTGAAGATGTGATGCCTGAGTATTGCGCATCTGCTTTGGCTAACAACAAAGACTACTGCAAGAGTAACGATCAATTTATGAGGGAAAACTGTGCAAAGTCTTGTAATTACTGTGGTAAGATAAACGTGGCATTTTCTTTATACGTACATAACTCGGTCATAATCGTCTATCTGATTTCAATTTTCGTGTGTACGGCAACTTGGAAAAAGTTCTCAGCACCCAGGCACCCACTTTAAATAAAGCCTAGATCTTCATCGAACGTGTTTTAAAAATTAAGCAAATGTTGTTTGACAGTTTTCATTAATTTACCATCAAGATGTTGTAGTCTGTGTCCGAGGCTTTGTGTTGAGGCGTTTGACGCTAGGTGAATTTAGGTAAAAATCTTTCCTTACTCCAAGTAGTGCATTTATCAACACTGTTGTAGTCAAGAATATTGACAAGGTGCAAGTGTTCCAATCGGCTCTTGACTTCACCTCAGGAAGTTTGCAAGGATGAGCGAACGTTTGGCGAATGAACGAATGACGAAATCAAAGAGTAAATAAAGGAAGGTAGAAAGCGAGGAAGCAGGGAGGGGAGGAACAGACGAAAGGAGGGAGCGAAGAAGGGAGGGAGGGAGGAGGCGAAGAAAGAATAGAGTAAAGGAGGAAGGGATGGAGGGAGGAAGGATGGAAAAAGGGAGGAAAGAAGGGAGGGAGGGAGGGAAGGGTCAGTAGAGAAATAACTGGATGAAAGAATTAGTGCATTTGTTAGTGATTGAACTAGGAATGAACTAACAAGCGAAAGAACAGAGGATCTTAATAAACATCTTTCTCCAGCCGTATCAAACTAAGATCGCAATACTCAAGACTAATTTGAATTTAAGTTGTGAGGATGTTTTGGTACAGTGCGCCTCAATAGTAGCTAACACCCGAGATTACTGACACTCTAGGGTAGAATTTGTAAAGAAAACTGCCGAAGGTCGTCAGTGAGGTTTTTGTGATACGTTTACCATATATCGTACGCAATTTTGGCCTATAGTGTTAAAAAATCTTGTATTTTTCCCATTAGTTTAATTACGTTCAACTATTTTTAAGACATTTAAGCTTTTTTCCCCAAACGTTTTAAATCTAATGGTCTGGGAAGCCTTTCTAGAAAGCTCCGAAATTTTTCGGGCCCTAAATGCAAATTGTACGGCTCTTGCTGTTCTTTTTCTTCTTATTATTTTTAACGGAGAATATGGTGCATTTTGGAAAAACGTTCGTGGATAGAAATGTCACAAACTAAAGTGTGAATTATTGTGCATGAAATCATACCGAAGATGGTTCAGGTTCTTTCGAAAAATGTACACCTTTTATCAGTAAAATGTATAATTTTGATTTAGTCTGGTAATCTGAGGTATCGATAAAAACATGGTAAGGGTCCTTGTCACGATTTGGCACATCCTAGCCTAAGTTTTGTTTGAATACTGTTTCCAAGGTCTTATACCTTTTACACTAATTGATAATGAAGAAATCTTACTTTCCTTTCAGATATCGACGTAACCCCACCGCCATCAAGCGGTAAGCTTTAGACGCATTTGTTCCTGGCTAAGGGTCTAATTGTTTAATAACGCTTATAATCCCAAGAGGAGCACTAATCTACTTTCGAACAACTCAGCCCAGAGAGAGGAATTTAGCTTATTAATAATAATAATAATAATAATAATAATAATAATAATAGTAATGAACTTTATTTTAGTGTCCGACTGTATTTAGGCTAAAGTACTAATTGGGGACAGTGTAAAGCACAAAGAAATCAAATCATATCAAATTAAATCAAATCAAGTGTTGGTTTTTGTAGAGAGGCATTTGCCGGAGTACCCTGAGAAGAACTTTCTCCAAGCAGAGTAGAGAACCAACAAACTCATATGACGCTGGGGCCGGGAATCGAACCAGGGCCACATTGGTGGAAGGCAAGCCCTCTCACCACTACGCCAACACTGTTTCTTTACAATTACTTTGATATTTAAGTATTTCCTGATCATACTAGGGAAGATTTCGAGCTTGCTTAAGGGGTTATCCAAGTTAACCAAGAACTCAGTTAAGCGTCTGCGTCTACCCTTAAATCATATACTGAATTCTTTGCAAAATGAGTCTTAAAAGGTATTCGTTGCGCAAGCTGTGAAGGCCTTAAGTAAATTTTACCATACACGTACCTTTCTGTTGGGTTAAAAAAGGACAAAACTGGATAAAGTGGTCCCAAGTTTTTCTGAAGCTACAGAGTCCAATGCCTCTGGAGTGGTCGATGCAATAGATACACAATAAGATACACAAACGTGAAAAACAAAAAAAAAGACAACAGCCCTAGATAAGCGTTTAGGATCAATTTGCCAAAAGGAAACACCACTCTGTAACAGACCTGTAACAGACCTGTAACAGACCTGTAACAGACCTGTAACAGACCTGTAACAGACCTGGTGAAACCCGACCTGGTGGGTTATTTTGACCTCCCTGGTGGAATTGTGACCTCCCTGACACCTGGCGGTTTTTTAAAAATTCCCTGGTGAATTTTATTCCTCCCTGGGATAGAATTTTAGTTTCCCTGGTGAGGCGTGCTCCCCTCCAAGAAAAAGTCACGAGTTTGGAATTCCGAATTTTTCTCTGCCTTGGTAGAGTTTTTGTTAAAAACCTGGTGAACATCCAGGTTCCACCAGGTCTGTTACAGAGGGTTGTAAGAAACAGCGTATATGATTCGTCTTATTTTCTTAGAGTCCTACCCCAGGTTTTCCCTGCTAGCAGAGGTCTCTCATTTTTACCGCGCCGTGAGAGACCTCTGCTAGCAGGGAACCCAAGGTTTCTCTTTATTATTTTTTCGTCTTTTTTCTCCTCTTCCCTCACCACACTATATTTTTAATTTTCTAGATTGTGTCGATAAGAAAAAGAAATGCAAGCTGTTTGCGGGTTATAAGGACTATTGCACTTACCAGGAAGCGTACATGAGGAGAAACTGTCCAGAATCCTGCCAGTTTTGTAATAAGGTGAGAACTTCCAAACCTTTACCATTTGAAAACACAAGGCTTTGGTTCTGTCTGGTCAGAAGGCAATACGATGTAAAAAAAACTTATTCAAGAACGGAACATTTTAATTCGAATACGGCGAATTGGTCCTAAGAGTGGTTCTAAGTGCAGAAACATTTTCCACCATTTACTAAAAGTTGACACACCCAACTAATTAAGAAGCGAAACAAAGGCTTTAGCAGCACAAACCTACAAATAACTGATCGTTGTTGAAACGAAAGACTTATTATCGCCAAGTGCACGCCTTGTTTTCATGATCAGCTTTTAAGGAATGCTAAATCCGCCTAAATAGGGTAAAGAAGGAACAACGTTGCGTATTAAAACAAGCAGAGTCGCAGTACAGTACTGTTTGGTAACATTCTAAAAAAAAAATAGTAACATTACATGGGATCATCCAAAGATGAAAAGGCAGGAACCACACACTAGAGTAAAACAACAGTACCACATTACAGTACTGCAGAGTAGTTCAGCTTTCAAAGAATATTGAGTTTGATCCAGAGATGAAAACGTTGGAACCACACTAAAAGACATCAAACATTACTACAGCACAGTACTGTTTAGTAACTCTCCATATAAAGTTTGCACCGCATGGTTTGATTTCTAGAGAACGAGGTCAGAACTGCACTGTATGGTAAACCAAAGAGTAGCATATAAAACTGCGCAAGTCTATGGTTGTGATTTGACAGCTGCGCAGCTGTCTATCATAGCAAATGTACAGTTGCAAACGAACGTGATTTCAATATCTTTCACCATGTACACAGGTGTGTGTAAGCGACATAGAACGTTACTCGACCTGTCTTTAGTGAAGGACAAATGTCTCTCCGCAAGAAGAATGATAGATTGGTATATATAATCTTTCACACTTAAAGCTTAGGAGAAGCCCTCGCACTTTGAAAAGCTTCTTCTCCGAATAGAACAATAGCTTCAGGATCGAGCTCGAAGAGTACTTCAACCAAATCATGTTTTTAGTAACTGCGTTTCTGTTGCTCGTGCATTCCGTTGTTGAAGGTTCACAACTTTGCCCAAAGGTAGGCATCTTTCTTGCTTATCCACACCTCTTTTTGCATTCGCCACGAGCAATTTCTCATCACAATTCTAAGTTAAATACTTCACTTTTCTAAAATCATCTGAAAAGCACTCCGGCACCTGTGTCGCTGAAAGGAAGTAGGTTCAATAGCTTCTATTATCTCGCATTAAATTAAAATTGGTAGGTATTCAAGACACTTCGACCGCTTGCTCCTGGTCTGCTTCAGGACTAGTTTACATCATAATTGTATTTTCAACAACTGATCAGTTGCGTACCCTTGATGACCAGAAAGCTATTTCCCAATATCTAGTTTTTATTGGCAAAGGTCTTTTTCCACCTTTTAAACATAATGGATAACGTTTGCGGGTATTTAAGTGTAGCTTTTCATAATAAATAAACTCTATAACAAGGAGGGCACAGTACATGAATACTGAGTTTCATTTACTTTCCACTTGTGTGGAGAGACGTTGTCTTTTCAATTTTAAAGCCAATCAGAGTTTAAATTATTTTCCTGCTGAAATACAGTAAAACCTCTAACTACAGAAAACAGCTGATTTTGTTTCCCTCGAATTTCGATGTTTCAAAATTCACTCGGGACTAGTCGTTAAGTTCTAAATGTACGTTTCGCTTTTAAGTGTTGATCTACACACAACGAAAAATATATTCGAACACCACGTACACGAGTCCTCCCTCAACCACAGAAAGATAAACCGCTTCAGCCCGCTGTATTTCGTCAACTGCTTTTAAAAGTGAAAGATGTCAGCATTAAAGTGTTTGGAATGATTTCCGCACAGTTCCCTACTTCATAATGCATGCTGTAGCTGTACTATTTCCTTCTTCGTAAGCAAGAAATATTTGCACGTGCTTTACACCAGACAAGACTGCTACAGCAGGCACTGAATGAAGTAGGGACCTGTGCGGAAATCATTCCAAGTGTTTTTGATTCTTGATATCGTTAGTTGTTAATTATTGTTGAGTCATGTTGCAAGTTGCAGTTCATAATAGTTGTTCTATTTGATGTCACCGTTCATATTGTTCTTCATTATTTTTGCTGAATCAATTTTCCGAGAGCCTTATTGAAAACCTGAGACGTTTTATATGTTGGCCAACCATTTTATTTTAGGAATACAACTTTGCAATCAACACTGAATGGAACGGAGTGAAAATCAAACACGCCCCAGTTACTTTGCAAATTAGTGCCCAGGACTCTCGCTCAGTCCGTGTGGTTGTCAATGCACCGTTCTTCGACGACCCAGGTCCTCCACCTTGCGCGGTTGGGAGTGCCTGTGACGGTTTGTGGAATTACGAGGGTAAGGAACCGCTTTTCCTGGGTTTGATCTTGTCAATAATAAAATCAAAGGCACCCAATGGTGTGCGTGTGGATAAAATGTTAAATTAAAAGTTAGCAATATGAAGGAATGTATAGTGTTTTCTGAGACCTTTAGTTCCGTACGAGTCTCGCTCGGTCACGTGATTAGCTACCAACAGAACGAAACCTCGAGACGATCGTCAATCCAAGGTTAGAAGATCTCAATGGAATGATGACTTTTACGGCTAACGGTTAATATTTCTGACTGTTTTCGGGCTAACGGTTAATATTTTTTACTGTTTTACGGCTAACGGTTAATATTTTTGGCTGTTTTACGGCTAATTAACGGTTAGCATTTTTTACGGCTAACGGCTAAAATTTTTCAATATTTACGCCTAACGGCTAATTATTTTGCCCGTTTTACTGCTAACGGTTAACCCCATTGAGACCCTCAGGTTACGATCGGCTCCCATATTTCTTTTGTTACCCGTCATCCTTGACACTTTCTCACCCATCCCAATACCATCCCAATACCATCCCAATACCTTGTGAATCCACCAGCTAATCAATATGAATAGCGTTGCTGGATTTGAAGGTGTCAGTTTAATAGCGCTAAAAGCGCTAAGCTAGCGCTGCGGAAGTTTAAAAGGGACATGTATGATGCGAAATTTAAAAGCAATATACGACTCTGAAATTGCGAGATGGGGTAAAAAAAATCACTTCAAAATAAGTCGCGATGGCTTCGAAACACCTTGAATTGTGTTGAAATGCTTAAGAGATCCCGGAAAGAATTTCCTGGATATTCCGCAGTTCATACTAATTGTATCTCTTTAATGCCTTCCTTAGTTGCAGAAGTATTCTTCCTGGGAGAGAAGGAAAAATATCTCGAGGTGGAGTTAGGCCCGTGAGTAGAAATTTTAAGGGTAAAAGAATGATATATGGGATTCATCGGCAAATTAACTAGACTGAGTTGACGGTGAATAGAGAAAAAAAAACTGAGCAGGAAATGTAGTCGAGTATATGAATGTAAAGGGAAACGATGTATATGTTGTGGTTCAATTTTTTCCTTGGCTTGATTATTATTTTTCTTTATTTTTTCATATGATAATGTGTGATAATGAGTTTGAAACAAAGGAAGATAAAATGTAAACCAAGGATAAAATTGAACCACAACATATACGAAGTGAGAATAGAACAGATTTCGCAAAGGGCCAACGCTCTAAAATGTCATCTACACGTGCAATTTTCCCTTGCCAAATAATTACTTGTCAATTTTTCAGCATTGTTACAGGCAAATTCAGTAAAAGCAGATACGAGTCTTCTCACTAGAAACCAAATTCTCCAGGCGTAAAATATACAATTTTCATTATTTCGTTATCTCTTTATCCTTGTGTAATTATAGCTGGGACTTCATGTCAGCCTGAATAATATGAATCACAACGGTTGCAGTAACATCACCCAAAGAAGAAGATTTACTTACATCGTTGAGAACTACTCTTTGGGTGCTCAAGCCCTTCACATTTTTTCTTTTTAAATGCCCTCCCTTTTCATGTGTGGCGTTTATTTTAGGGAAATACTTTAATCGGAGGCAGCATACGTAATCCTCTCATTATTATCTTTATTCCCTTTCTGAATAAGGTATGGACAACATTTGCTTCTCATGTTGAACGGTGTCAGAAAACCATTCTTGGTAAGTAGGAGTGCTGTCAGTTGTTTCATCTCTTGCTTAACCAAGTAAAATACTGTTACTGTGGAATTTGCCCGGGGGGGGGGGTTACTCCCGCGAATTTTGGATAGGGGTGTGCCGCGAAGGTTCGTGAACCCTAACCCTATTTAAGGACTAAGAAAGCGAAAACTGATACCCTTTTTAAGGCCCAAAATAATGTGGCTTGAAGAGGCGTTACGTGTATTTACCCTCTTAACGGCTGTTAAACCTCTTTTGCACAATCACTTTGTTAATACTTAAACGGATACATCAAGTTTTAAAGAAACCGTTCGTTTAGGCGGGCGTTTTCACACTCCAGTATTAGATAATACAATTAAGCTACCCTATCTAAGGACCACACCAGGGACACAGAAACAAAAGGGTCAGAACAGATACCCTATTTAAGGACCGAGAACCTCAAAAACCATACCCTATTCCGCGGCACGTATCTATATAGCCCATATATGGGAGTACCCCCCCCCCGGGGAATTTGTTACATTAACAGAAATAAAACATATTTGAAAATTAGTGTTCGGTCTTCTCGAGATCGTGGGTTTGAATCCCGTTCATGAATCAGTTCTTTTTCAGACTTGATCAAAATTCCTTAAAATGACCAATGGTATTCTGTAGAATGCCACCAGAATGGAGGTCCCACAGGACAAATTGTGACCATTTGGCAAAAGGTTTATCTTACAGCGTGTTAAGTACACACACCACTACGTAACACTTGGGTGGTCACACTGCATGATTTTAGAACCACAATGTTTTTAAATAAAGACAAACAACACCAGAGTACAGTTCTGCTCACACTGCATTTTTTGATTCACTTATGAAAAATACCACTATACTTTGTAAAAAAAAACTATTAGCAGAACACCAGAACACAGTTCAGCTGTGGTGTCGTCATTCAGACACAGAGAGGCTCTAAGTCTGTCATTGCCAAAGGCCAACTGAACTATATTTACAATCACATTACATATATAGAGAGATAGAGTTATTGTACTATCACTAAGGTACAGTCATTTTACAGCATGCAGGTATTTCCACTGCAGTAGTATTACTGTGTGTAGTAGTTTTACTAAACTGGAGTACCGAGTACTTTTACATGACCTTTGAACATATAATAAGTTCGCTGTCAATTATTACATGATACAATACACTACATTAGTTAAATAGTCGTAACTTGTGCGTCATATCAAAACGAAAGTATTAACTGAATAAATGAAAGAACTAGAAAACGTGGAATAATGAGCAAACTTTTTGTATGTGATCCATTTTTATCTTTTTTGTCCTCCTTGAGTATAGGAATCAGCAATCTGTTTCAATCTGTTGGTACGCAAGTTTCTAACAAAGGTGGACGGCTGTTGTTAGATGTAGAGAAGTCGCAATACATTTTTACCTCTATACAGTATTGCTACAATTGCAAAATAGATGCAAGTCTTTGTCAACCGTAATTCGTATTTAAATTTCCTTCCCCAGGACAAATTGCCCTTAAAATACGAAGCCACCATTGACCGCTTCAAAAAAACGTGGACTGGTACGGCCATCATACCCGTGGACTATTTCCCGCCAAAAGTTCGCAAAATCAATGCGTACGCCATTCACGGATCAGGGGAGAACCGAGTCTACGAATCACTATACCCTGCACCAGCGGATACGAAGGCACCCGACTTGTAAGTATATAACGGAACGTAGAGTTTTCTTTAAAGAGTATAATCGCAACAACCACTGCTACTGGATGATATGTGACGTTTCAATATTATTTAATCCACAACCAAAAAACGCGTCATAGACAACTACAATTCTTCCTCATCTTATCGTTGAAGACTTGTACACGACAAAGACGACGGTTTCCGGCTACAGAATAATCAAATATAGAAATACTAAACACGGTGAAACTACAAAGGTCATTAAAGGACTATGAAATACAAACTTACTTGGATAGTGCATTGTCCAGGCCTGACTTACCAACTTGGCAATTTCCCACTAATGTGTCAAAAGCACATGGCATGCCCAAATATGGAAAACAATAAGCATGCAAAATGTGAAAAAAGGAGGGAGGGGTAACTCGCATCCACAAAGAGTATGTGTGAATATGCTGAGCGTACCCATTGGCTCGTGGGGAGGGGGCCAGGAAAGGATTAGTCCGGTTGCTACAGCGGGAAAAATGGGGCAACTAGCAACGTAGGGAATTACCAAGCCTTAAAGAAGAAAGGAAAACAGTATTTTCAAGTAACATATTGGATTGGCTGACCGACTGAATGACGTATCGATCGGCTAACTGACTGACTGACTGACTGACCAGATGACTGACTGGCTGACGGTTCGATCGTTTGACTGATTGATCGATCCGCTGACTAATTGACTAAGTAATAAACTGAATGACTGACGGACCGATCAACCATATGACTAATTGACTGATGGAGGATGAACAAACAAACAGACTGACTGTTTGCCTAGCCAATCAGAGTGCAAGATATGTTTCGTTTTGCCCGTAAGGGTAGCCAATCAGAGTGCAAGATGTTTCATTTTGCTCGATCGATCCCACCTGTAGAGCTAAGTATAGAATTATTTGATTACTACGTTTTATTCTGCCCATTTCTTTTCAGCCACCGCCTGGAGTTCTTTAAGTCATTCGACTTCAAGTCCATGTTCACCATGTCGTGGAGCAAACCACTGTCACTCTACTGGAAAGATGTGAAACGAAGGTCGAGGATTGCATCACGAAGAGCTTAACCATAAAATTTAATAAAAGCTTCTTAATACCCTTAAATGGTTTTCAATTTACTGTCCGCAGTAATCTTGCGATTGCGCCTGCATCAATTTTGCATTGCTACGACAGGTGATTGGCTGTTTTTATACTAAGGGACGCATTTATCCGGAACTTGGGCAAACACTCGTAGTTCATCTCGTTATGCGTCTCTAGTACAAAGACGGGCACACGACGCATTAGGCGTCCAGACGAACAACCTTTAGTAATTAACGCGTCGTTCAAGACGTATTACGAAGGGTAGTTCATCTACACGCATAAGGCGTCGTGTGCCCGTCTTCACACTAGAGACGCGTAGTCAGACGAACTACAAATGTTTGCCAAAGTTCGTCTAGACGGATAATGCGTCTCCTAGTAAAAAAAAACGCCATTGTCTAAAGAGCCTCGCCCCACTTTCCCAACCACTCAGAGGCGAGGCGGAAGCCAATCGTTACCAGTCCACACCCGTTTTCTTTCGCTTGATCGTGATAACGTGGGTAATTTAAATCCCTTACAACTGCGTCATATAAAACACCACAAAATTAAGACAAAACTTTCCGTTATAGCGATTTATTGCTGTGTTACAGCAGTTACAGTCTTGACTATAGTTACGTGAGGGGGCACAGCACTTTTCAGTAGAAGATATACTAACGTGTTAGGGGTGCCCTAGCTTTCTGCTAAGAATGACAGAGACAAGAAAAAAGGGTAAGATCTCATGGGAGGGTCTGCCACTATTCAACAATTATTCGCCGAAGGGGAAGTGATTCTCGGTGAATATTCACCGAGACGAAGTCGAGGTGAATATTCACCAAGAATCACCGAGCCTGAGGCGAATAATTGTTTTAGTATAAATACACAGATGATTATTTCAAAACAGAAAAGAAAAGCATTGAACAACACGAAAAAATTTATTTCATTACAACCGCGCGAACGACTGGCAGCCATTTTGTTCGTCGAGGTGATTATCGGCTGATAATCCGAGATAGCGAACCAATCAGAGCGCGCGATTTTGTATAATCACCTGAGTATTTATACTAAAAAATAATATTGACTACTTTCTTTCTCTTGGGTATACTAATGGTGGGTGTGGCTGACACTGCCAATACGTTTTACGCAAATTCCGTTAGCAAAGTAAGTGGGACACGACCTACAAGGTCGTTCCTATATAGAGTTTCCGGAAGAATTATATAGTCCTGTTTTTGTAATCGAATATTCCTAAAACAAATTCCACTTTCGCAAACGTTATCACTGATGCCGGCATCTCACGCCATGTTCAGACTCCCTTCGTAAATAGGCGATTCATTTTTTTTATTGCAAATGGTAGTAGCAGTTTCCAATGGAATTTCCTAATTTAGATTTTGTTTACAATTGGCCAAAAACGTGAATTGAATGGTTAACTAATGAACACAGAGATGGTTTCTGCATTTCATTCAGAGGGAAAAAAGTATTTTGTCTTGCTAACGCTTTCATCTTGCCAATGTTACCTTCTCATTAAGTAAGCAATTCTTGGTTCCAAATTTAACCATTAAAATCATCTTTCTTAACTATAACAACAAATAATACCTTCTTTGAAAATTAATACATGTAAATATACATCTGTACCCAAATTGTTTAAGGTGGGTACTTAATACATAATTTTATGTTAAGTTAACCCTTTAAGCCCCGATATCAATAATATTCATTTTCTCCTATAAACTATTGTCATATCTTTGTTATGGTACCATAACAAAGATATGACAATAAAAAAACTAAAACTAATTTGTGTTCTTCATAGATTGTTGAGTGGTAAAGTATTAGATTAACGAATTTAATAAAAGTTTATGGAGAGGTTAGTATGCGGACGCCCGAGGAAACACCTACACTGACAAGTTCGTTGTTCAATGCAACGAAATACGTAAGGCAGTACATATTAAATACATGAGACAGTGGGATTTAAACTGTTATTTCACAAACATTAGGTTTCTTTTATGGGACTAAAGAGCACCTGTGATTTATAGTATACGATTTTCTGCAACCATTTTCAGTCAACAGGGGAATCCGGTCGTTCGCCCATAGTAAAAGCCGCTTTCAAATATATAAATAATATATACCAAATATATACCAAATATATAAACCTGTTATCGCCCATGGCATATTTTTCATTTCATATATCTACTGCCGAGCCAATACGTACTTCTCGACGTTCGTCACATCCCGGGTTCCGGGCGAACGGGTTTTTGGGTGAGTTAAATTAGTTTATTACGGTTTACCTGTTCTTGAAGTTTGCTGACTGGGGTGTTAGGATCTCGGTCAGTTTGCAAGGTAAATAGCTTTGACTGCAGGCTGTCGACGTGTTGTTGTAATTCCGCGTTTTCCACCAAGAATTTGCTCTCCCTTTCGCGAAACTGACGTTCAAGTTCACCTATTTGCCTGCGGTAACTTATTTGGTCTTTTTTCGACGAGAGCGTAGCCGAGTACAAAAATCTGTAAGCTGCTAAGGACGCTGACAGCACTGTATTTAGAAAGGGAATTGCTTCTGGAAAGTCAAGTTCCAACAGAAATTTCCACAAATAGTTAGACGCGCAAATTGTGTTTACATACCGGCACGTCAGTCTCAAGTTACAAATATCTGCGATACCAACATATCTGAAAATATCTAACAACACGACCTCCGGTAAACATAGCAGCAACGATATTGGGGCTGTTTTTGTTTCGGGGATATTTTTTACGGCAAGCCTCCGGTTCTGTTGAGCTAGTGTTACCCTGTTAACAAATGCCTTTCCTCGAGATTGGGCTTTTACGAAATATTTTTCTTTTTCTTCGTCGCAACTTCGTTGCCATCTCGTCAAATTTCGCCGACAAGAGGCACACAAACACGCACCATTGCACGTTGTTTCCACGTTAAAACAATTCCTCAAGTCTTCCACAATATTCTCAACAATACTATACCAGCGCGACGACGATTTGCAACAACAGACGTGACATTTTTTAGGGGAAGCCATTGACGATGGAAACATTTCAAGGGCTTTATTTTCTTTATTAAACTTCCCGCCACAACGCGCGCCATAAGCTGCAATGCGCACGCATATTATTTTAAATTTAGCTCTGACAGGTGAAAGCAGTGATCGCCGTCATTAAGTTGCCCACCTGAAACGCTCGTGTGGTACTGGCGAGGAGAATTTGTGTAAATATCAATACAACTCTTTTTGGTGATCATTTTCGTTACTCTCATAACATGAATGGTTGATGAACAGTGAATATCAAGATGGATGCTGGTCACTACTGGGACTTAAAGTGTTAAGGTAGTTTCTTTTCTTAATAATAAAATATATGACTTATGTTGAGCATTGACCACAGGTACAGTGCATTGTCCAATACAAACTTCATGTCAGGTTTGGCATTTGCACATAACATCAATTCATGATCAGTATAAAGTCAGAATTCTGTACTGTCAGTGTTTGGTTGAGATCAGTCTTGTGATAAGGACACCTTATAATGGCTACTATGAGAGCAGTAACAGCCATTATCACATGAAATTTAGTGGCAAACTTACATGACAAAATGTGTGACTTCACTGGTATGATAGCATCTATAGATATTGACTTGCTACCATTTCTGCACAAGATGAAAAACTATTTTACATGATGTTTGGTAAATCCACTCATGAAATACTTATCAACACTGTAATTGAAATTTTCTCTCTCTGCACACCCATGTACCATTCTCTAAACATACACCTGTACATGTACATGCAATCATGTACATGTCCAAAAACAGTGTAAGAACACTTTCCATCACCTTTACCACAAATGATTAAACGTTAAACCTGCCCACAAGGTTCCTGCTGTATAACTGTACAACAAAATGATAAAACAAGAAACAGTTCTTAAATTAATAATATAATTATTCTTAAGGAGGAAGAAAACAAGTTAGGAATTATAATTAAACAGCAGACAGAAAGTGTAACAAAAGGCTAGAAAAAAGGTCATATGATCATCTCTTGCATTTGAAGTGAATTAATCTAAAAGCTGATATTCATTACTAATTTGTTGGTAATAATTTTTTTTTCTGAAACAATTTTACTACAAATTAAGGGACCTCTCTGGACAGCAACAAATATAATCACAAATATATATTATTTTTAAGTCTCTACCATTTTCCATAAACCTAATGATTGACCTAAAATTAATAAATTGTTGGTAATCAAGTTTCATAAACAATATTGCCAGAAATTCAGGATGTCTCCTGCAATGCTGAAATATTCCGAATCAAATTTCCTGTCATAATAATATTATACAAAAACAGTCTGCTCACTACTACTGTACGTCTTAAAATTAGTATGTGTAATTAAATGGTGACAAGTGTAATTAGGGAATAATTTCATGTGTGTTTTGTCCAAAATCTATTAAATGCAAAGTGAAATAATTATTATTTCCTAATTTCAGGAGTATACCATTTTGATTACCTATTAATATCATGGGTGACAAATTACTCCTTAACATTTTTAAACCTTGATGCCATTTTGGCACTGTGAAAGAAGTTGCCATAACAACATTCAGATATGAAAATTAATTATAAATGATTTTATTAATGCCAAAACTTTGCACCAAAAATTTAATTAAGATTAGTCACCCATGGATAAAATACCTGAGTTTCCACAGGTACAAGATATTTGTTTATGCCACAGGACCAGTACAGTGCATACTGTATAACGTTAAACACTATTCCCTTCAGTTGGTAAGATAGATGTTCACAGTTGTATGGTATTAAAGATAGATGTTCACAGTTAGCTTTTGGTTGGTAAGATAAAGATGTTCAGAGTCTGCATTAACTAGAGTTCTTTATGGTAGAGGAAAAGCCAGTATTAGTAATTAAGGTACTTTTTAAAAGATCAATATTATGCAAATAACCACAGCCATAAACTAGGTCCAAATAATATTTCTTGCTTACAGGATTCCCCTGCAAAAATAGGAGCTATTGTAAATTTGAACACACAATTACATGGTACATGTATATGCCCCTTGATAAATATTTTCCTTTCAAATTACTGACTATTGCATATTTACATGTAGCATGAGCAATGCTGTTACTAATAATTTCACTCCTAAGATCTAAGTAGCAATTCCCATAGGCAAATATCCTATACTTCCCTCTCTGTTAGTTTGGAGAATTTGGTGTTGGGTCAACTCCAAATGCTAAAGGTGATAATCCACATGATTCCTGAAGCCCAGATTAGAAGACATACATGTAGTGTACGTAGGACATGCATCACTGTACTCTCTTGACACAGCACCATAGCACTAGCTGTATTGTCAGTAGTAATGTTGTTCCTAGACAGGAAGAGTACTAGAGACTGTCTTTGTCACAGCAGAGGAGAAGAGCTTAGTAAAAAACTTCATTCCAGTTGTGCCACCAGGAATATAGCTGACAAAATACCTTGATAGATTAAAACAAACCAAAAAATGGACAAAGTTCAAGCATCCCATTTCCACTGCTCATCAAAATAGTGTATTATCAAGAAGTTTTGCATCAGTAAGAAGAATTCATTTTAAAATTATGACTCTGGGGATTCAGGGTTGTACCTTTAAAAAAATTCTCTCTCTCTCTGATTGACTTAAATCTCTGGCAAATATACATGAATCTTCAAAAACGTTTTACTTCATCTCTATTAAAGCAAAACTATCTGACGACTAATATTACAGATTTAGAGTAAATTTATAGTGATTCTAAAGTTAACTGTAAAACTACAAAGAATGGAATAATTAAGCTTACCAAACTAAAGCTAAGATTTGAGCAACAGCACACACAGCAGTAAGCAAAGTGCTCTTCATCTGAAATACAATCAAAATTACAATATGAGATAAGCCATAGAGCACACTGCAAAAACAGACGTCACAAGTCTCTATATAAATTGTACAGTATATGTCTGTATTTAAAGCACTTGATTCCATAATTCCTTGTGCCATACATCTATCACGTAAATCAAACTCACGACTTCAAAACCTTTTTTAAATTAAAGGATTTAAAATTGCAGCCATGGAAATCACTAAAAATTAGTATCTCTAAGAAAATCAACAATAACCATGTAAATAAACAATGATGAAAATCAACAATAACCATGATAATTTAAACAACAACTCATTGATAGGGAAAAATAATGATACAAAAAATTTATACAGGGAAACCACTTCAGTTGTGCACATTCTATCGATGTGGGAATTATAGAAAAAAGAAAAACATATAGCTGGATTTGAAAAACGAAAAGCAATTATGAGTATCGTGTTGCAGCACCTTTACTATATACATGTAGTTTTTGAACTTCATGACATATCAATAAAAAGATTCTATATCATAAGATATAAATCATCTGCTAATTATATAATTATGGTCAAAGATTACAGCAATTTTCCTTTCTTCTCAAGTTCCCTTCCTCAACTCACGAAAACGTCCTCTAGCTTAATTAAAAAGACACCTGACAAAGAGTGCAGTGCAGTGTACATTGAACAACATTCTTTTCTTACAATCATAGCCATATAAAGTGTAGCAAACATTGATCCAAAATATGCTGCAGTAAAAGGAAGTCGCCCAAGAGAGCACAAATGCTTCATATGGTTCACAGGACCCCACAAAAATGAAAAACTGGAAAAAAAATAAGCCATATGAACAAATTAAAGTCATTGCCAAACATGTGCAGGTGTGATTAACACTGACAACTTCTCAGTCCACAGATTATTACAATTATTCTTTTTTTCATTATGATGGTGGTGGGGAGTGGGAAAAGTGTAGGGGGGGGGAGCTACATGTAACTCCTGATTAAATTACTGTGGGGTGGATCAAAACTTAGGTTGGAATTACCATGTACATGTATGCCTTGGTATAAAGTCCACTCTCCTACCCCCTCCTTACCACCCCCTCCACCAGTCACTCAACAACCTATCAGCCTAAGAATCAATCAAGTCACCTTTTTAAATATACCCCTTTCTCCTCCTACCCTCTGTACTATGAAATTAAATTGAAAATTGAATCTGAACGTTCCCCTGACCTTCTTGTGTAAATTATAATAAACAAATGTATTCCTATTCATTTGGCCTGTTTACTGTTTCTGTATAAAATAAACAGTGTACTTGTACCTGTGTCTAAATACATGTACCAGCAAAATTAGTTCTAAAAATACATCATATCTCTCGCTGATGTCAAATAAAGCTGCAAGAGATAGTGATTCGTATTTTGGCCTTCAATAAGTTTTCAATAATCCCTCTCAGTCCCCATTCAAGCCCTCTCTCCCCCCAAAAAACCCTGAAAATTACTAGACTAGTGGGACTCATACCAAACAATTATTTTATGTATGTGTTCTTTGTTGTATGTATAACAAATATGATCTCATATATGAAGTATTTATGGTACTGAATTAATTAGAAATAAAAGGACCCCCCTTCAGATGTTCTTCTGTTCGGGGCGAGACATTTTTAATCGGGATGTATGTGTGTTTGTAATCCGCTGTAATCCCAACAATCATGACAACTCAAGACAATCCAACATTCTAGACCAAGCTTGTTCAATCAAGATGGCTGCATATTTTGTTATCTAAAGTTCGTTTTTACATTTTTATTGACCATATGAGGTCAACAAATACTCTACCATGAACAAAGCCAATACCCAACCATCTTGACTCAACAATGGTCAAGAAGGATGTATTATATGGCTGCTTTTTTAGTTGTTTTGTTTTTGTGTGTGTGTGTGTGTGTGTGTGTTGTTGTTGTTGTTGTTGTTACAATTCAGGGTGGACAAGATACTGTAGGTTCATCTTGTCCACTTACTGCTGCCAATCAGCACTCAGCATTTGCTTCATCTTGCCCAGGCATGGAACCAGCCATGTAATGATTGAAAGTGATATTTACTGTGACTTGACAAAATGTACAGTGTAACAAAGAACAGACCTCATACAAGTACATCAGAAAAATGAATACTTTATAACTAAATACACAGGGTTGTCAAAAGTAGACAGCTGCCCACAAAAATCTCAAACCTACTTAGTCATATTGGCCAGTTACTCTGCTTGGCATGCCCCCATTGGTGCTTGATTGTCTAGATGGTTACTTTCCAAATATTATTTAGCTGCCTACTTTAAAATGTCTTGAAAACCCTGAAGAACATCTGTCAGCTTAGCTATGTATAATGTGTTTATTAAGTTGTGTGCATAACTGTGATGATCAATCAATGTCATTACATATTAATCCACATTTGAAATATATGGTCTTTCATAATTATATTCATTTGTATCATTTTTCTTTATCTACGGCTATGTTGCAGTTAATTTTTGTTTTCAGTTAATTTTTATTTTGAACTAGATAGTTTTTTTTTAACTAGGTGATATTTTTTTAAAAAAATACAGGTCACAGGTCATTGTTTTACCAATACAGAAATTATCCTAAACATTCATTAAAGCTAACGTTAGGTCTGATAAGTCCCAAGGTTGGCTTTAATGAATGTTTAGGATAATTTCTGTATTGGTAAAACAATGACCTGTGACCTGTATTTTTTTAAAAAAATATCACCTAGTTAAAAAAAAATGTCACCTACTTAAAAAAATGTCACCTAGTTAAAAAAATATCACCTAGTTAAAAATAAAACTAACTAGGAAGAAAAAAATTATCTAGTTCAAAATAAAAATTAACTGAAAACAAAAATTAACTGCAACAGCTATATTACTAACTCACAATAATTTATGACCATGCAGCTCCCAGTTGGCTTGATAGCTCAGTTGGTAGAGCACTGCTCTGGTATTGCAGAGGTCATGGGTTCGAATCCCGTTCAGGCCTGAGTTTGTTTTCAGGCTTTAATTTCACAGCTGCTTAAGTTGAGTGCATAACTGCGATGATCAATTAATGTCATTACGTACCTTCCTATTGTAAATAAGCTTCCCATAGTGTACAGCAACACAAATTTTCTTGCTTTCAGTATCATCATGGGTGCAACCAAACCTGCCTGAAAATAAAAGATACATGTAATAATTATTCTTGCTATTGTTCAGATATGTTTACTAAATGTCTTATAATGTCTGAGTTTGACAGTGGACATTCAATGAAGACATGCACGTGTAATACTATCAGATAAATTGAATAATGCAATAAAGTTATGAGCACTTTCAGTAATTCATATGATTCTACATATAACATAACTTTAAGTTTGTGAATAGTAAATCTAACTATCAGTATACATCATAAATAGAATTGCTGATTACATTTACATTAATTTTCTATACTTGAAGATAGTAGAAGATTAATATTTCAAAATTTGAATTGCAGTAGATATATAATATATATTGACAGTCAAGGCGGAAACATACCATCACAAAACAAAAGATTCCTAACAATACGCATAAGAAAAATCCACTGATCCTTTGGGCTTTAGTCTGCAAGAATAACATCCTATCATAAATACATACACCTGTACATACATACATACATAGCTGTTATTTATACAGTGTCCAAACATTCTAGTGCCTCTTGGCACTAATTGCGGACATTTAAAACTGATTGAGCTTAACTACATTATAATACTATTAATAATATTAAGTACTTAGTATTACACTTTTAAATTAAATTAATGCATAATATGCATATGTATATTATACATGTATGAACTTGGATCAAAACATATGTACATCTAGCAAACATGCTAAGATAAATATGCGTATATGTAGGTTACAACAGGTGTGTGTTTTATGATTCAATTTTATCCTTGGTTCAAATTTTATTTTCCTTTGTTTCAAACTCATTATCATCAAATTACAATAACCAAACAAAAGAAAACCAACTTTGAACCAAGGATAAAATTGAACGACAACATGTACACACGTGCACATCCATTTTATATTAATAACCTAAGCATAAATAATCCACACTCTTCAACAATCAATGTTACGTCCTTTTTGCATACCATAGTCAAAGCTACAATAAATGTGACCAAAATATTGGAAGAATCTGAGAAATCAATGATTACGGTATCAATTTCTGTCAACATATAATTACTTGACTCTGGAAGGTACATATCAGCTAATGACCATGTAATGTGGTAAAGGCACACACGAGCCTTTAAGGCCCACACAGCAGGAGCTTATCCCGGTTTCGATAGCATAATGCACCTGGGAGTATTGTTACTCCCCCCCTGGATGGGAAGCTACTCCATCGCAGGGTCACCCCCAGGATCGCATCGCAGGTACCCATTTATACACCTGGGTGGAGAGAGACAGTGTGGAGTAAAGTTTCTTGTCTAAAGAAAAGAACACAGTGCCAGAACCAGGGCTCGAACTCCAAAACTCCTGCTCGGATAGTCCAACACGCTAACCACTACACTACTGTGCCTCCCCATGTAATATAATAGTAACAAAAAAGGTCAAAATTAATCATCTGCAATACATGTACAGATACAAAATGCTACTGATCACCATTAAGAAAACCACTGTATAGCTATTCACGCTGTATATATACTCTTTATACTTTTGACTCTGAGATCACTTCAACTCTACTATTGGCATAATGTCAAATTCAACAATAGTTCTCTTCACAACTATATAGTTAATGAAATAGAATATGCTGATGATCCAACACATTAAACAACTACATGTTTGAACGTCAATGTTTCATGGCAGTATGATTTTCACCCACTGCTATTGATAAAGGCCCACACAACGTCATGAGGCTCACATGGCCAGAGTTTATCCTTATTTCTGTAGCTATAAGCACTAAGAAGCATTGTTACTCTCTAAATGCTGATGCTGGTCCATCACATGCACGACTACCCACAGTTGATACCTTGTCATACTGACATCTGGATGGAAAAAGAGTGTGAATTTAGATTTCTCGTCTAAGGAAGCAACCAGGGGCATAGCTAGGAGTTTTCATGGAGGGGGGGGGGGGTCACAATGTCACCTTCATAACTGTAGTTACGAACAAGAACATGGTCCACTGCGGATGATCGGTCCTGTAAATGGAGTGTGTATAAACTCCATGTATCTAGCACTGGAAAATATTTATTGGATGTTGATTCTTCAGATTTGCATGTTTTTGCCACCTGAATTCTAGGGACATTAAACAATTATCTCACAAAGGGGGGCTCACAGGCACCCCAGGATTCACCCCCCCCCCCTCCCACTCCAACGCTACAGTGTACATCCCTACGCAACACATTGCAATCACCACAGCTGGGACCCCAGAAGTCCAACACCCTGAGAAAGACACCACCATCCCTCCACTTTAAACGTAAAGAGATTCAAAAATTTCCTTCTTACTTACATGTCTACGTGTTCAAATTAAGCACTTTTGAGCACAACTCATGTGTTTTGTTTTTTTTTAACCTTGCAGCATACTCTAATTTGACACTTTGAAATAAGACCAAGAAAACATATGCTTCCTTTAAATGAATTCCCAGACATTATTGTTGTTGTTCTCACTGGTTAAAATAACAATAATAATAATAATAATAATAATAATTTAATAATAGTAATAATTTTAGGATATCCATGGACAGCCATTGACGACAGGTGATTGAGAATCAATCACAATCGATTTACTGACTGGACTGCCATCGATCGGTTAACTATTTGCCCAATGGTTAACTCTAATGCATGACGTGTACTGTTCAATCACATCCTGTAGTTTTCACGATGCACAGGACTGACCTACGTGTACATGTAAACCTACATGAACCCTGACCCAAATACTGATAAGTAAACCAGATCCCCTAGATTAAATGCTTGTTCTATGTTTTTTTCTTTTTCCATCCTCCCCTAAGCATGTCGGCTAGATTCTAGAATACCCGGCCACAAAAATCTGTGACTTAAAAACCTGCTCCCGCAGTCCCACAGTCATCTAATTTGAATGCACAAGTATATGCTTCGTTCTTTGAATCGCTTAGTGTTTGACTGCGTGACTGCAGGACTGCGGGAGCACTAGTTGCACATTTCCCTGAATTTCACTTAGTTTTCAACTGCGTGACTGCGGGACTGCGGGAGCACTAGTTACACATTTCCCTGAATTTCACTTACCTTTCGACTGCGTGACTGTGGGACCGCGGCGCGAGAGCACTAGTTACACATTCCCTGAATTTCACTTAGCTTTTGACTGCGGGACTGTGGGATTGCGGGACTGCGGGAACACTTATAGTTACACATCCCCTGAATTTCACTTAGCTTTCTACTGCGGGACTGCGGGATCCACAGATTTATGCCGTGAAAGAAAATGGCCGGGTATTCTAGAATCACTCCAGCATGTCTCCTACTTTTCATTTTCCTCGACAATTCATACAACCACTCATTTTGTTCCATCCTAAACACAGTAAACATCAAACAACTGAATTTGCTCACCAGTGACGGTAAAATCGGATCTTTTTCTCCTTTTGCGAACCAATTCCCCCATCCATTTTGAGAAGATGAGTTACCAGTTAAATCACTATGTGTTGCTTTGGAAGATGAAGCGCTATTTCGAGAGGAAGACCCAAAAGAGGTAAAATCTTTTAGAGCTGAGATCTTACTTTCCAGATCCATTTTGTTTTCTTTTTCCTCAGTGGGGTAACACCGCTGGCTCGTACCTACCGTTAGTTAGAATTAGAAAAATAGGTTCGCAAAGCGAACATAATGAAATTCTCTTAAACAGATAAAACAAAAGTAAAGACTAATAATAAAATAAAAATAATAATAATCTTTATTGAGGAAACTTTTTCACTCACATGTGGTTTTCGAAAAGGACCTCAAAGATTAATACTAAAAACTAAAATATCTACATTGAATTTAAAAAAAAAATGCTAAAAATTAAGAGGACTAAAAATAAGAAATTTATAAAACACTTAAATTAAAAAATTAAAAACCTGTCGCTTAAAAATATTTACATTGGCAGAGTCTCGTATTATCTGGCTGAGAGAATTAAAATTATTTACAGCGTGATAGGCAGTTCTTTGTTTTCCCCAATTCCTTCTAACGCAGGGGAGTCTAAGATTGACTTTATGTCTGGTGTTATAATTGTGCTGATGTTGCTGTGTTACTAAAGTCAATTCATGATTTATAAGTCCATTTAGACATTTATATACATGCTCACATCTTCGCTGGAAACGCCTTTTCTCTAATGTTATCCACTTCAGAGTCGCTAATGCATGCGACGCAGATGAATACAGCGGTCGATCTAAAATTATTTTAGCCGCCTTATTTTGCAAAACTTGTAGGCTAGACATCAACGTTACATTATGCTTGTCACCCCAAACTAGATCTGCGTACTCGAATAAGGGCATGACAAGACTTTTATAAAAAAGAATGCGCGCCCTAAACGGTAATAAATGCTTAATGCGCCTAAGTAGGCCAAGCCTTTGGTTAATTTTCCCTGCCATGTATTCGAGATGATTTGTCCAGGTAAAATCAGACGATATTAAAATTCCAAGATATTTAAAATAAGTAACATCGTTCACATATTGACCAGACTGTAAAGATAGATCAAGTTAACACTTGTTTGTTTAGTTCGATTGTCCCGATGTAGGTAGGTCTGAGAAGAAAACTGCTGTTGGTGTTGACTAGCGTGACGTTTCTGTTGACCGGCTGGGAAAGCTTCCATCAAAGGAACAACAGCTTTCGAGAACACAACACTTTATTCTCAGAGCACATGCAGCCATCTTCGTTTTACACATACAATACGACCCACGCGGGACACCGCCTACCCCTATGATACAACGACAGAATTTTCTCCTATCAACATTTCCACAACCTGAGAGAAAGTTGACGTCAGAGTCAAGTGAGTTGCGTTTCATTCAGTTGCCAGAATTTATAATCCGCCCCTGGGATTTAGAAACCTTCTACGAATATATCGCGATCGAGTGTTGTGAATAGTGAAGAGTTCTCGTAGATCAGTGGATAGAGCGCCCGCCCGGTGTTCGGGAGGTCATGCGTTCGATTCCTGTCGGGGACTCAGAATTTTTCCTTTGTCCCATGCTCGTGTCATGTTGATTAATTCACCTTCACATTTCATTACCGAGCTTAAAATTCACCATCTTCATTAGCTTACCAATAGTAAATATGTTAGATAGTTACTTCGGCTAACAGCAACATGTGATATATTGCAGGCTACGAGATACGTGGTACGCATTGCAAAATAAATGCAAGAATTTGAGGTCTCCTAAAAGCCGGCTATGCAGTATAGGGTACGCCGTGAAAAAAGATTCAGCTTTCATGTATCATGTTAGAAGCTGGCTAGGCGTTGTGCGGTACTATGTCGTGCAAAATGAATTCGAGACTTTGACGTGATTTTCGCTTTCACGCTTAAAGAAGGAGGTATATACTCTCTATATTTTACATTCTTTGTGTATTCTTTTTTTTTTTTTTTGCAAACTTGTAACATATTTAAATTAAATTAATGTATTCACTGAGTACCGCGTAGCCGGCTACACAGAAGTTAATCGATGTGACGGCTGCAGTTACTGAGCCTAACAATCTAATACATGGATTCAGAGGTATCAGTCATAGGAGTGTCTTGTTCAATCTCGCCTTTTGAACAACAGCAACTCGGTCCTCGCATACAGGCCGGTACACGAGGGAATAACCATTGTGTTTTCTTTGTTTAGGAGCCATTGGTTACTGTAATTAATTGTTTGGTCTTTTGTATCGGCTCTTGTGTACCGGTACACAAAGACAGAACCACAGCCGCTATATAAGCTATATGTTGACCAAAGTAAAAACTGCGGTAATCAATGTAAAGCTCTCAGTGTAAACCTTCGGAGCTCGGAACGCCGCATCGGGCGAGGGGTGCGTATACGTTCCCAGTTTTTTTTTCTTTTTGTTCAATTGCCTTTTCCCGGTTTTCGTATGGGGCTGCGTATCATGACATGAATTGTTTTCTAGTATTTCATTCTTTCATGATAGTTTTAATACCTCGTTAGTTTTTCTCGTTTTTTGTACCTACCCTGTCGCGTATTTTCGTTGTCATAATTTAGTATATATAGGAAAACCCTCGTAGATTTACATCGATTCTGTTACCGTAATTATTCTAATAAGCGCAAAACCTCGAATAAGCCCGCTTATTTTTTTCTGAAGCTTCTCAGCGGGCCGGAATCCCAAATCCTCGAATCTGATTGGCTAATCGCGCGCTCGTAACCGGTCCAGCTTTTTACGATACGGACCACGGTCCGAATTTTTATCCGCGCTATTCGCGGCAAATTGAAAAAAAAAGCAAACAAACAGAAAAAATAAATAAGTTATTTACTGGTCTAGGTCGGTCCGTATGGGAAAAAACTGTGCCCTTGGTCTTGAGTACGGCCCGAGGCCGAAGGCCTCGGGCCGTACTCAAGACCTCGGGCGCAGTTTTTTCCCATACGGACCTCCCGCCCGGTAAATAACATATATATCCTAAAAGCAGAAAAAGTTAATAAGCGCCCAGCCTCAAATAAATGCCCACGCCAAGAGTCCAAAAATTTAATAAGCCCTTAGGGTGGTTTATCGAATAAATACGGTCAGTATTAGTAGACCCTCGTTAAGAGCATATGTAATAATGACTGCATTGTGCCGTTTTATTGGGCGCGTTAATTTAGCGATATTTCCTAGTTATGTTGTGAAAATGTATTCATCACTTGTAATTGCAAATAAAGCGCTACGCCACACTGTCTATCAGGCACCAAGCACGAACCACACTCCGTAACTGTCACGGTGTGTCATTATTTGCGCGTTGCGTACCCGGTGCGGAGGGTAGGAACAAATACTGTAATCACTCATACATTTGTGAAACGTGGAACCTGAATAATAAGCAATTTGAGACACTACCTTTTAATAAAACACTTAAGGAGGCAGTTAACCCTAAATTTAGAAAAAAAGTTGATCATCCGTCAAATTTTAAAAGATACCTACAAAGAAAGTTTATTATATTGTTTTTTTAATTCCAGAGTTTTTTTGGCGAAATTTGAAAACCCCGCCAAAAACTTGTGTTTTAATTAACAGTGGTCATTAAAAATGGCGTTAGCAACCATTGATTACAGTTTGTTGATTTTGGTTGCTATGGCGCTTTTATACCCTGGTTTTCCGAAAAACGATCCAAATTTGCTCTTCTATAATCCACAAGTCCGTCATTTTAAAATTCATTCTGATTTTCTCACCCAGAAGTCTTTGCATGTTTTGCGGCCACATTTTCTCTTCGAGAGTCGAAATTGCGAGTGTGTTGTTCCATGTTATCAAGGTCTTATTCGGTTGTATTTTGAATTTGTCGATGGAACGAGAGGAACAAAGCTGCAGAAAAAGAAAAGGAAAGTTTAGATCGGTTCGGAGGAAAAAAAGGAAGGGTTTTCACGGGAAAAAAGCATGGCAAATTCAAAGGGAAACCAACACAGATGGCGGTCATGAAACAAGCGAGGAGACACGTAAGGAGCCACAACCAAGCACTTCCAAGGCTCAAAGTGAGTACGATAATTTTTTAGATCGGACTGCGCCAAAGAATATGTCAGAACTGAAGATTATGAACAGTTCTTTTGAGGATTTAAAGAACGAACATGGAGTAAGCACTCGTTCACAAACCAGTTCCTCACGAATGCAGAGTATAGAGGCGCTTGAGAAAGCACATGGCTTCAAACTTCAGGATGCCGAGCTGCTATCGCAGTGTATTAGCAAATCAGCTATTTGCAGCTCATGTAGAAATCCAAAATCAGAACTTCAGCTCTTTCAAGAAAACTCCAACCGTGATGGCCTTGCTGAATCATTGTATCTAAAATGCTCAACTTGTGATAGTTTCACACCTTTACAAACAAGTAAGAGGCTTGGTGGTAAGGGTGGTGGGGCCCATGAAGTGAACAGGAGGTCTGTGCTGTCTTCCCATCAATGGGGCCGTGCTGGTTTGGAGAAGTTTTGTGCTGGTATGGAACTTCCACCTCCAGTAACCAAGAAGGCCTACAACCAGCACATGAAAAAAATTAAAGGCAGGAAATCAGGTCCAAGCGAAAATCAAAGGCTGACAAGCTGTCTTATCAAGCTGGGGCATTTGGCACAAGCTCAAAACCAGAGGCAGATGGAAAAGGGAAAGGAAAAAGGAAGAACAGGCAACCCAGGAAAGAGGCAGACAGTTGCTTTACCTGCTGAGCCTGACACAAGTGAAATTGAAATTATGTTTGTGGCCCCAGAATTGGAGTTTGTTGCTGCCCCCAGAAAAATATCAGAAGTGCCTGATTGAACTGGTTTGTTGCTCCATTTGATGAAAAAAAAAAACATTCAAACCTTCAATGTAGACTTGTTGGACTACTTGTACCAAGTTAGATTATGTTTGGTGTCTTCTTCAGAGACATCTACTATTCAAAGACTCTGCATAGAACTTTGTTTGGCAATTTCTCAAATGTACATATATTTATACTCAGGGTACTTAAACAAGCACAGTTTGCTTGCTTTTTAACTGTTTTTGACAAAATTTTCAGTGGTTGTTTCTGAAATAATGTTCTGAGCAATGTATTATGGATTTTTGAATTAGTCGCGAACTGTCTCTGTTGCCATGGAAACATGGATATTTGGCCTTAAATGCCGTAAACATAGAAGAAACACAAGAACAGTAATTCATTGCAAAGAACATTGCATTTTGATTATGTACAGCAATTTTCATGTCAAATGAATTAATATTACCCGAGAAATCCTTGTTTGTAGATGACAGCCTTTGGTTTGTTTACCAAGGTTGCTATGGAAACAGTTGGTTGTCACGGCATCAAAAGTACCTAAAAAAATGCTGATGTTGACATTGCTTGCATGTGCCAAGTTTGGTTTTAATTGGCCAATTTGAAAATATATTATCAGTTTTAATCTGTTTTCACTGATTTAGGGTTAACTGCCACCTTAAAACATAATCAAATCTACCACAATAAAAATTACCTGCCTGTGTATTTGTTCGAGTTTTCTGTACATCTAATAATTTGCATAAGTGTCATAAGTGCACTGAGTGTTCCTTTAAGTTCAGCCCCAGGGGTTCCAAACACTTTAACTAGTATCTATATTTTTTTTCTTGCAAATTCTTGTTTTGTTTTGAATAATTTTATTACTAGCATTGATTTATTTGGATTGTGAATGTATTTTTATATAACGAGTGAAAAAAGACGTTTGTTATTCTAAAAAGATATGTCGGCTATTTTAAGTACCACCGTTCCGCTAGCCTCCATCATTCGAGTCATTGTGTGCATATGTATCCCGGGGGGGGTACTGCCATATATGGGCTATATAGGTTTTTTCCGCTGTGAAGGGTATGGTTTTCAAGCAGTTTACTCTAGCATAGGGTATATAAATCAGAGCGTTTGGGTCTAGAATAGGGTATCATTTTTCACGAAACTGACCAGTTGGTTGAGAATCAAAAAAAAAAACAGAACTAGTATAAATAAAATCATTTTTGGAGAGAGAAACGATTGTGGTATAAGGTTTTGTTTTGGCTAGACTGTGCTAGCGGAATACAGCTACTCTAGAATAGGAGGGATTTGGGGGTTTACTCTAGTATAGGGTAGCAAAATTCAGCTGAACCAGCTCTGGTATAAGGTAAGGGTTTCAGGGTTCCAGCGGCACATCCCCACCCAGAAATTCCTAAAGTACCCCCCCCGGGATATGTATGCATTAACATAAAGAAGGACACCACATTTTACATTATAAACCCCAGGAGAACTCGCATTTTTTATACCCTTTGCTTCACTGCAAGATTAAATGGCATGCAATCAAGTTGTTTAAGTTTGCCAAGCTGCTCATCAAGAATGAGATTTCCGTTGCGCAAGTGCAGAGTTCTTCGGATAATTCTTACGACAAGCTTCGTGGTTACTCTTGTAGGCTTCTGTGTTATTCATTTGTCGACGCAATGGGAACTGCCAGATACAAAATCCATCTTAGAAGGACATCATCATCATCAAGTTTTTGTGCCGAGAGGTTAGTGTAGATTAATTTCTTATCGGTTAATAAGGCACTATATAATTGGATAGAAGTGTTATATATTGTAGTTCCTAGAGCCAGTGTGTCTGCGGGAATTGAGACACAAAAACAAGTCTAAGCTGTGTCCCCTGAAGATCCTGAAAAAGAAGCTTCTGTAGATCTTCTATCTTGGGTAACAGTTTCCTTATCATAAGAGTGTTGCAATGTTTATCAATATTTTTTTCAATCGTTAGTTCGGATGCTCAGCGGATCAGCAACATAAACCACGTTTCTTCAGGACTTTTAAAAGCAGCGATGCAAATATAATTGTGGTTTTACTCCTATAGTCAAACAGTTTAAGCAGTTACACTGGCTTCTAGTCGGTTTTCAGTTGATTCAGATGTTTTGCTCGGCTTTCTCGAGCTTACGTTCTGAGTCAGTTGCAAAACATTGCGTGAATTATGAAGTCATCTTTTCGATGTATCATTACACGGGAATGAACTGCAGTTCGACAAATCCGGGTCCAGGTCAACAAAAGTTGAAATAATGCACACCGTTGTTCCTTCAAAGTTAATGTAACATCTGATCTGTGAAAAGCAACACAATTCAGCAAAATTTCTCGAAACAAAATGTTTCCCGAACTGTAGTATCCAATCATATGTTATGTAATAAATACGTTATGTAATAAATATTCAGTTGATCTTAGTATGGCGTGTGGTCACAACATTGGCGACGAGGATGGGATAAAACCACGAGAATACTCTTCACTCAACGCCGGAAAGGCCCAGAAAGGCAAATAAGAAGCAAGAAGCAAAGCCGATGCAATCAGAAAGATCCATTTGAGCAACGATCAAAACGAAAAACCACAAAGGAAACGCCGCGATCCATCGAAGCACGTGCGAATTACAAAAAAACACAACAACATCATGAGCGAACCGAGTGGAGGACACGAAGCAAACGCATTATTGCAAGGCACAGAAATACGCGTATTAACAACATCCAAGATGCTCAAAATCGAAAGATTCAAAGTACCGGACAACAGACTTGAAATTGCCCGAGCGTGGGAAGAATGGATAGAGGATTTCGAAGACGAATTATCATATCTTGAAATCAATAACATAACCGACAAGATCAGCGCACTCAAAATATTTGGCGGTCCTGAGATAAAGAAATTGATCCGAAATCTTCCTGAAGCAGAAAGCGAAGAGGGCGACGATGATTACAGAAAACTTAAAAGAAAACTGGAAAACCACTTCCTACCCAAGAGGAATAAGCATCACGCCAGGTACACATTTAGCAAAGAGCGACTGAACAGTCAAGAAAGCATTGCCAATTACGCTGCTCGATTAAGAGAAAAAGCCAAGGATTGTGAATTCGGAGATCAATTCAACGATCGAATTCTCGAACACCTAATCCAAACAGTACCCAACGAAGATCTCATCAAGGAATGCATTAGAAAGAAATGGGATTTAGATCGATTTCTCGAAGAGGCGAGTCGACGCGAAGACATAAATCAACAAGTTAAAGACATGAAATCCGAGCTCAAAGTAGCAAAAGTTCATCCGAGCAAACCATTACACAAACCGCGACAATACGATAGCAGACGCCAGCATAAACCAAGAGATCCCAAAGCGAAGGAACAACGCGCTAAATATGAAGGTAAACAAGTCGATAACATGTGTTATTACTGTGGTAGTACCGGAGCCCATAAGCCAGGCGAAAATTGTCCAGCATATGGTAAACAATGCTTAAAATGCGGCAAGTACAGTCACTTCGCCAAATGCTGTCACGGCGAACAAAACTTTAGACGAGGCACCAGGCGTAACCCAATTAGACAACAGCAACAACACAGAGTCAAGAAGACCACAGAATCCAACAGTGAATCGGATGAAGAGTTTTTAAAGCAAACAGCAAAACACGTTTACCACCAGGTGAAGAGCGTATCATTGCACCACGAGACGAATACAGTGCGACTCAGAATAGCAGATCTAGACGCAACTGTGGAACCAGATAGCGGAGCTAGTGTCAACATAATGGACGAATACCAATTTCGAGCACTCAAACACCGTTCTCAAGAGATCACCGAACTAGCCCCAAACAAAGAGAAAATCCGAGCCCTACAGAGCAAACTTGAAGTCAAAGGGGAATTTCCCGTCACCATTAGAAACAAGACAAGAGGAGTCAACACCAAATTTATTGTAATCAAGGGAAAAATGGATTCACCGCCACTCATCTGTAAAGACGTCCTACTCGAGCTAGGAATGCTGAAAATTGAACCAGAGGGAAAACTGAGAGAACCAAATGAGCTCAGAATCAAGACAGTAAAAACATCCGATAGGGTAGAAAAGCTCCTCACCGAATACAGCGACATCTTTAAAGGGATCGGTTGCTTCAAAGAGAAAGACACAGGTAACAATATGGAGGTGAAACTTGAGGTGGATCCCACAGCAACACCAGTAGCGCAGAAACCAAGAAACGTCCCTTACCACCTACAGAAACCACTAAAGAAATGGCTAGAAGAAGGCATAGAGAAAGAAATCTTTGAACAAGTACCAGCCAATGAAGCAATAACATGGTGTTCACCACTGGTGGTTCAACCCAAGCCAAAGTTTGTTGAAAGGGAGAAAGACGACCTCGAACCACATATGATCAGAGCAAGCATCGACATGAGAATTCCGAATGCATCCATGAAAAGAAGCCGATGTGTACAAGCACCAAAGATTGATGACTTTATATACCACCTCCATGATTGTAAAGTATTCTCAAAACTCGACCTCAAGCAGGGATACCACCAATTGACCCTTGACCCAGAAACTAGAAAGATCGCAACCTTCAGTACCCCATGGGGAAACTATCGCCCAAAACGACTGATCTTCGGAGCGAAATCATCTCAAGACGTCTTTGATGAAGCCATGTTCAAGGTTTTTTGGGGACATCCCACATTGTCTAAACCAACGAGATGACATTCTATTGGGAGGACGAGACAACGAAGAGCATCTGCAAGTGTTACAGACAGTCTTGCAAAGAGCACAAGAACACGGAATCACCTTCAATAAAGAGAAGTGTGAATTTGAAAAGGAAGACATAGAATTCTTCGGACACGTGTTCACGAAAGATGGGTTGAAACCCTCACCCGATAAAGTCAAAGCAGTCAAAGAATGTGGAACACCCAAAAGCAAAGAAGAAGTGAGAAGTTTCTTAGGGATGGCAGGATACCTAGATAACTTCATTCAAGGCTACGCGAGCATAGCAGCACCATTACACCAACTTACAAGGAAAGAAGCCAAATTCCACTGGGGAGAGAAAGAGCACAAAGCATTCTGCACGATACAAGACAACCTATCAGATGACCAAACCATGGCGTACTTTGACCCAGACAAACAAATCATCTTAAGGACAGAGGCAAGTTTCAATGAAGGCCTGTCTGCAGCATTTCTACAAAAGACGGAAAGAGGCATGCAACCTGTGCATTACATAAGTCGCATGATGACTGAGGTTGAGAAGAAATATAGCCAGACAGAAAAAGACGCACTTGCAGTTAAATGGGCCAAAGATCGACTCAGGGAGTATTTACTTGGAGCACCAAGATTCAAAATAGTCACAGCACACAAGCCGCTGCTACCACTATTCAACAAGACCAAAACCGCAATGCCCCCCAGAATTGAGAAATGGGTGATGCAGATGCAGGATGTCGACTACGAACTCATCTATGAACCAGGGAAAGATGAAGCCGACCCGCTAGACTACCTGTCTCGACACCCACTACCGGTGACAGAGGATGACGGCACAGAGAAAATCATCAAGTGGACCGTGGAAGCAGAACACTCAGTAGTTCTTGAAAGAATCAGAGAGGAAACCATAAAAGATGAAACGATGCAGAAGTTAGCACAGAGGGTACTAGAAGGAGACTGGGATAAATACCGCAGAGACAAGGACATAGAACCCTACATGCACATCAAGCAAGAACTATCAATGGCCGAGGGACTCATCTTCAGACAAGAGAGGATAATCATTCCTGAGAAATTGCAACGGAAAGTCGTCAAGATAGGACACAGTTTGGGACACCTAGGCAAGACAAAGACAAAGAGAATGCTGCGGAACAGATATTGGTTCCCTTACATGAACAACATGATCGACAACGCGGTTGACCAGTGCTATGAATGCCAAGTCGCCACGAAAGAAACCCAGTCAGAACCAATCAAGCCCTCCAGTATACCAGACAAACCATGGGACACAGTATCCGTAGACTTTGGTGGTCCTTACCCGGACGGACACTACAACTTAGTCATTATCGATAAGAGGACCCGCTATCCAGTTGTAGAGAGGGTATCGTCAACCTCATTTCAGATCAATAAGGAGAGGATGAAACACGTGTTTGCAATCTATGGAACACCCAGACGTGTAGAATCAGACAACGGAGTGCCCTTCAATTCAAATGATTTTGAAGAATTTGCAAGGCAAGAGGGGTTCCAACACCACAAAGTAACACCGCTACACCCCAGAGCAAACGGGGAAGCTGAACGATTTATGCAAACACTCAAAAAGACTGAACAAATAGCACAGCTGCAAAGTAAAGGCAAACTGGAGAGTCAGAATGCGATTCACGATATGCTTGTTGCATACAGGGCAACACCGCACCCAGCTACAGGAATATCACCATACGAAGCAATGCGAGGCATGGCCATTAGAACAAGACTCGATTACATAGCACCAAACACGACCACGTCAGCAGAGGACAAGCAGGTGAATACCAATGATGCAAGGTATAAAGAGAAAATGAAAATGCAAAGAGAAAACAGCCGCACAAAAGAGAAGAAACTATTGCTGGGAGATTATGTGCTAGTCAAACAAGAGCGGAAGAACAAATGGAGCACACCGTACGAGCCTATCTTCTATATAGTATGTGAAATTCAAGGATCCAGGGTGACAGCCAGAAGAGCAACAGATGGACGTACAGTATGTCGGGATGCAAGTTTCTTTAAGCTAGTAAACGCAGTCATCAACACAGCTGATGAAATTCAGAGGAGCAACCCAGAACCACAAGAGGCTACAGCAGAAACCCCACAGGAGGACATCAAAGAGAAGATCCTGAGAGAAGCAGCACCTGAGGAGAAGAAACAGGATTCAACACAAACCAGCGCCACACAGCAGGAAACAGTAAAAGACCAACACAAGAATGCAACAACAATTCAGTTTAAACAGGAGAAAGAAGAAAGCGAAAAAGAGAAACCCGTGCAAGGATCTAACAGACCACAGAGAGAGCGACGGAGACCAAAAAGATTTGAAGACTATCACATCTATTCTTAGGATCAAGAACACATGTGAACACTGTTGAGTTAACTTTATTTCCTCAAACTGAACTGATTTTACTTGACCACTATGGTTGAAAAAAAGACATTGATTTGTAGATCTCGATCTCAGAAAAGGAAGGAGAAATGTAGTATCCAATCATATGTTATGTAATAAATACGTTATGTAATAAATATTCAGTTGATCTTAGTATGGCGTGTGGTCACAACACGAACTGAATAATTAATCAATTAAAGCAGTTTGGAAAGCCAAGCCAATTGTCTGACGTTTGATTCCCAAGTCATTCCTTCGTCATTGGTTCTCCGTACGTTACTTCTGCAGAGTAAAATGTTCTTTACTAAAATAGAAAAAGTTATGCCAGTTTGTCGAAGTCCAATATTTTTTTTTGTATACATTTTGAACATTGATATAATGGAGGTACATTTCTCACTTTCTATTTTCGTGTTCTGAACAGAGAAATCAGGGGACTCAATACAGAGCACCCAGGCATGGTTAACTTCTGGACGTATAGTCGGTCAAAAACAAAAGCAACGGGATAAGAACTGAAAAATCGCTACCAACACGATGGCGAATATTCAAATAGTTGGCTCGAAAATCGATCATTCCTAATTTAAACACATTTGATTTGATATTTGAAAAACAGTAGTTCCCGGAAGACCGAAAGATCGAAGACCCAAAACCGAAGACCCCAGTTAAATTGATGTAAAATCAAAGTGCCGATGTAATTGATTCGTGGATATGAAAGTGACCGGACCGCTGATGTTGAAAGTGGCTTTATAAGGGTTTCAAATACTCGTCATATAACAGTTGGATGGTGGTGTGATTGCCACAGGCAGCACCATGTTATTTTGTCTTCGATCTGTTTAGTAATTAATAGCACGAGTCCATCGCGGTGAGAAAGTGTCTACCTTCATAATAGGGAAATGTGAATTCCGAGTAGCTTAGGGGATCGACAGAGACTTCTGTCTTGCCACTGAGCGACGATTCGATGTCGACATGAAGACCTGCTACGGCTTGCATATTGGGGGAATGGAAGGCGGGTGACCATCGGTGTTAATTACTCAGGCTGGCCCTAGAATTTTTCTGTTTTCTTCTTTCCCTGTGTCAGAAATTGGAAAAATCGCTCAATGGGAAATAACTAGTACACTTAAGTAGAATATTTAATTGATTTTAATGGCGGTGAAATGGATTTAACACGGATACCGTTGTATTCGATCTTGAAACAAATATGGAGCATTATGTATAAACTTTTGAGGTGGAAAGTTTGTATTGGAGAAAAACAAATAAGCAGTGTGCTTTATAAAAACACTGATGTACACATGTTGAGAGAAACGGCCAATAGGAGAGAATCACTTTTCATATCTAAAGATTTTACAGTTGCCCCACCAAACCAGACAAGCAGTTTCTAATTTAATTTGAAAAAACAATGACCCAAATTTAATTTGCATGAAGACCAAGTTGATAAGCCGTGTATTCGCTCATTGTTTCTGAAAAAGGTTACCCAAGGGCTGGGGGGGGGGGTACTCCCTCATATGGGTTATATAGGTAGGTGTGGCGCCAAAGGGTATGGTTTTTCAGCCGTTTTGGTCATAAGAAGGGTATCGATTTTAGCCATTTTGGTAATAAGTAGGGTATCGATTTTTGCACTCGCGTTTAATTGTGGAATTCCGAGCTCGGAACTTTGCACATGCAGTCTTGTAACCAACCTAATAAAGCAGACTGAATATTGACTTAAACATTGGTATGAACTAAGGAAATAATTATAAGACAGGTCGGCAGAAACAGGGTATTTATTTGAGGGTCAGGCCATAAATAGGGTACAATTTTTTTTTGTCAGATCATAAAAGGGAAAATGGCAGATTTGGTCATAAATAGGGTAAGGATTTTGGGAAGCGGGCCGCACACCCGACTCATTTTTCCTGGGAGTACCCCCCATCCACAAGGCCTAAGGGATACCAGCAGGGGTCGGTACATTTTTGAAATTTTTTTTTGCGTTTCCTATTGTGTTGTCAAATTCCTAGTGGCAGGGGGTGGGTGGGGACTTGAACACTGCTGAGCAAAGATGGACTGATGAACAATGCTATCACATTTTCCAACTGTTGACGAAAAAAATATGCCCTCTACCGTTTCTTACAAAAAGAACTCTCTGACTTGATAATTTAGAATTGGTTCATGCTTTGCGTGAGTATATCGAGTTTTGGATGCACGCGGGATGTTTGGAGAGGACGAGAGCAACTCTAGGTTCTTGAGTGCATAGCGACAACCGTGATTAAGACGCTAGGTATAAGGTGAAGAAAAACAAAGGTTCCTATTGGCTGGTTAAAAACACGCCACAATCAGTTGAGCGAGAATGCTTCATCTCCGCCGGTTGGTGAAATTGTCAAAGAAATATTAGCTTCTTCTCAGATTAGTGTAAATCTAGGCAAAAAAAAAGTCAAAATTCTCAAAGGAAATGTCTTTTCAAACTCTGTCAAAGTCTTAGTAAACAACTGACTTGGTAAAAGTCAAACGGCCGAAGTAGAGTTTGGATTGTTGAGAACGATGGTCGCATCGCCGTGTACGGTGTAGTTGTTGAAGAAGGACTCTAAGAAATTTGCAGTTTTGTCGTGAGCGACCACCACACTTTTATTTTGACCAATAGTTGTACCAGTGGAAGAAGACTATTTGATACGTCATCTTATATGCCGTGCGTACATAAAGATTTTTACCATGATTGCTCAATAGAAATTAGGTAAAAGCATAGTGCGCGCTGTGTTATGATAAAATTTGCTAGCAAAGTTATCGCACGCTATGCACGTTCAAAGTCTTCAAAGAAACTGAGTTTGGAATTTTCTTTTAGAACCGATACAAACATAAGGGTTTTGCTGGATTTACGAAATTGTGAAATTTTTACACCAAACGTGAGAAAATATTTAAGGGGGCCCACATTATTTTCTAGTTTAGTTTATTATTAAAGAGCGTTTTCCATTTTCCGAAAAATTCCAGAACTTTCGTTGGGAAATTTCCATGGATTAGGAATGCGTTCCATTTGACAAAAGTTCCATTCAAAGATATTCTCCAGGCCCCCTTCTTCTGCTTTCAGGTTATCTTTCCCCACTTTCTCATACACTGTTCGCTACTGACCAAACGACCAGAAATCTTCGTAAAATGCTCCGCCATCTTCTCAAACACGCTTCTTTGTCGCCTTGCCTCCAAACATGTGTTTGTAATCGGCCTACGTTGTGACCAGCAATCGAACATCAGAATCTTCCCATCTTTCCAGGCTTTGTTTGGAACCTGAACTATCAGCTGAGTTCTGAGATTGCTTACATGGGAAAGCCGCAGTTCAACGTCTACCGTGAAAGCAGAATAACGAAAGACCTGGTTAATTTAAGTTTCAAAATTTACTTAATGAGAAACATTCGAAACACTCAATTCAAACAACCCCCGGGCAAAATTTAATGTTTTCTATAATAAATACTACTTACCATTGACATACATTTATCTATTTATTTATTTATTTATTTATTTATTCATCTATTTGCCATTTTCACAATGTTTAATTTTAATACACCTAGGTTAGTGACGAGGAGGCCTCGGGAAACCACAAGGCTTAGAGGAGAGGCCACCTCGAAGGATACTGATATAAGAGTAGAATTTGGTGCTGTGTGATTGGGGCATAACAGATTGTTTAAATAAAAATCCTAACATTTTTTTCTTAAAGTTAAGAAAACTTGTTGAATGCCCCGGGCAGGGGAGGGTGCTCCCGAGAATATGGGATAGGTGTGTGCCTCTAGTTATAGGATAGAAAAATCGAGATTTAATACCCTTTAAAAGGCCGAAAACCAAGAAATGGCACCCTATTTAAGGGAAAAAAGACAACTCATAATTGTGCGACTCAGATAGGTCGTTTTATTTCTTTTCCTCTGTACACGGACGTTAAGCATAGAATACCAGACTAAGCCTATTTTAATAATATGCCATAATAACTGCCAGCCGCATAAGAACGATGGGTTATCGATCTTTCGAAAGTTAACAAGATCGGAGGCCGAGCCAACTATCACCTCATAGAAATCGACAGCGAATAATCTAATTGTTTTAGTAAAAATCGTAATGAACCTTTCATGTGACGGTGAAAAAAAAAACGAAAACACTTAATCTTCTTGTGAAACTTTGCTAAGGCGCGAAGACGTTGCCATCTTCAACCACGTGCTGCACTATAATTAAACAATAGAGTGTTTCTGTCGAGGAACTATCGGCTGATAGTTGCCCCGCGGAAATTTGATGCTTTTAAAACAAATATTTGTCCGAGAAGCAAAGCTTTGAGGGCAAATATGATAGTTTTAAGAACATCAAATTTCCAAAGGGCAACTATCAGACCAATACGGTAGTTCCGAGCCGTGAAACACTCCTGCCTTCGTTGTTCACCACTAAATTTTCTTCCGCGCGCCAGTTGAAAAACCGTCAAAACCCACCGAATGCAGATCAATCAAATATTTATCCATGCGTACAGCTTGTAATTTCAATAATTCGCAACGTACATTTGCTAAAAAATACAGTATAACTGTCAGAAAATTCACACTTTTAGGGACGAGTACTATACATCCGGGTATTTTCCTCGGAAGGGCACTGTGGGCTGACTGTGTGTCTCCAAGGACGAACACTCGTCACGTGATCAATTAAAGCCAATAAGAATCGGGGAAAATTTAGCGGTGAACGATAATGGCTGATGGTGTGCAGTAGCTCAGCTAATCAGATTGCGGCATTTGCATTAGTATACCAGCAGATTTATACTTAAAATACTGTATATAGATAGTAACCGAAGGTAAACCTAGACTCGCGCCCCGCTACGCTGGGCATGAGGAACATGTTAGGTACAAAATGCAGACTGCAGACCGGGTACGAACTGCAGACTGAGGTTCTTTTCCGTTTACGTCGATCTTACACGTAATGACATTGTATAATTTACCCGGAGCCGGTGATGGGCTCCTGAATTTACCTATTTTCAAGCAATCGCCTTTCATAGGTCACTGATCTTCAATACAAGGACAATTCTTAGAGAGCGACCCATTACTGGAAATGCAGCCTTTAAACGAAGTGGCAAGGACAAAATTGTTCTTGAACATTGTTTCAATTATTCACCCGTCCTTCGCAGTGTTTACGCTTCACGCACCTGATCGCAGTATAAAGAATAATATGGACAAACGGAGCCAGTGATAAACAGTGATCAGCGGTGCTTGTTGTAGTCCTCACATCTCATGTATGCTCCTTTCTTACATCAAATATATACACAATAATTACAGACCGAGACCAAACCGTTCCTTTGTCGTGTTATATTTTCAATATAACGACCTGATTTTGTCCTACAGTCAATCCTGTCACATGTTTTTAAAAGATCAAACCACAAGAAAAGTAAAGAAATGTTCAGTCACGAAAAGACGCAATTATACTTGTACTCGAGAAAATTCGCCGCATCAGCGACGTTTAACAATGATTCTATCCCTACCAATTAGTTTAAAAAATTACATTTTCGGAAATGGACCAGGAACAGGTATTTCCAAACAATGAAAATTGTTATAGATGATGACATCCGAAAGACGATCACGTGACAATGGGTTCAAGTACGCGTAAGATCGATGTAGACGGAAAAGAACCTCAGTCTGCATTTTGTACCCAGTCAGCATTTTGTACTGACTGAGCTTCGACAGCTTCTTGTGCTCAAATTTGTCGGTGGCCGGAATTTCCAAGCCGATGCCTTTGTTTCTTCTTTTCCCTGTGACTTCGACCGAGGTTTTTCCTCCATGATTAAGGAATGGATGAAGTGTTTGTGTAAGATTCGGTGGAACATGGCCGACAATCGTTATTTCTCCGTCTTTCTCCCGTTTGATGGCAATGACATGGTACCATGCAGGTTGTCTGGCTCCGCCGGCGTGCCACAGGGAGGGTCCTGACGGGGGAAAATGGAAATTGAAATTGGCCGGGTTTTGCTCTGGAAAAATGGGATTTAAGTCAATGTGACCGGGGATCGGTCACTGGAAATGGGAAATTTTTTTCCGAATTCTGCCAGTGGGAATGAGAGTTAAGCACTGGGAAGTGGGATTGGTACCGCCCCACCCCCCCCCCCCCACCTTCAGAACCCTCTATAAGAAAAATGCACATAGCATTTAAATTTGGCCGGAGCCAATTGATGGGCTTCTGAAATTGTTCTCTTCCTATTTGTCTTCCTTACAAATCAGTACTCAGGATCTAGCTTCTTACTGTCGGGGACTTACCTACTTCTTACTGCCGGGGACTTACTTCTTACTGTCGGGGACTTACTTCTTACTGCCGGGGACTTACTTACTTCTTACTGTCGGGTTCTTACTTACTTCTTACTGTCGGGGACTTACTTACTTCTTACTGTCGGGGACTTACTTACTTCTTACTGTCGGGGACTTCCTTCTTACTGCCGGGGACTTACTTACTTCTTTCTGTCGGGGACTTACTTCTTACTGCCGGGGACTTACTTACTTCTTACTGTCGGGGACTTACTTACTTCTTACTGTCGGGGACTTACTTACTTCTTACTGTCGGGGACTTACTTACTTCTTACTGTCGGGGACTTACTTACTTCTTACTGTCGGGGACTTACTTACTTCTTACTGCCGGGGACTTACTTACTTCTTACTGTCGGAGACTTACTTACTTCTTACTGTCGGGGACTTACTTACTTCTTACTGTCGGGGACTTACTTACTTCTTACTGTCGGGGACTTACTTCTTACTGTTGAGAACTTACTTACTTCTTACTGTCGGGGACTTACTTACTTCTAACTGTTGAGGACTTATTTACTTTTACTTTGGGGCCACGTGCTTGTTGACTGTGTGACGAGACGTGATTGACATCAGGAAATTGTGAAATTGTACATTATATTAGGTTTGTATCTAAGAGTCAGCCGAGGATTACTTTTCTACCTGTGATCGCGAGAACGACTGGCCTTAGAATAAATATAGTTTTGTAAACCAACAAGTGACCTTGTTTGGAAACTGTCTCCCGGAACCGGAGATTCCAGCAAATTACCTGCCATTCTAAAACCTCCCTCGTTAGATGCATCCCATATGTCTTTGTACGCATGGAAGCGTCGAATACACGATCTAAACGTAGGGTTCGTGGTTGTGCTCATCTTTGGAACTGTTCTGACAGCGTCCTAGCTAATGTAATACAATGCAATGAGGAGATTGGTAGCGGTGTAGGAAATGATAATGTCGGCGTTACAGTAACAATGTGCCGACCTGTATTCAGAAGCTGTGAAGCTTTTTTGCCGTGCTTCTCCGCAGATTGTTGTCATTGTGTTTTACAGCAATAAATAATAATAGAGGTGGTGAATATAATTTTATGCCGGTTTAATGACCTTGCTCACGAGTCTCCTGTAGCTCAGTGGTAGAGCGTCGGAACTAGTTAGGTTTGACTCCTATTGGGAGAACTCGGATTTTCTTTTTCCGAGTTTGCTTGCGACATTGACGAAAAATACACGTTTCGCAGCTTGTTTCATATACATCTACCTGCAGGATGCTATGCTTTCCGCAAATTTCAATTGTGAATTTAGAAAAATGACTCGAATAGTAATTTCTGCTTATCTTGAAGTGAGAATAAAACTTAGTTTTAGCCCTTCTTTATTATTTGATCCTGATTTTGGCACTTCCGCGTTCTTTTTAACTTTCCTCTGATTTCAATCAGCTAACCCGAGACATGGAAAAACAGAAACGTCTTTGAGAAAGAAAAGGGATCGCGTTTGGCAAATGAACGCGGTCACGGGGGCAATAACATTTCGCAGGTCTTTTAATCTTTCTTGTTTTTTGTGGCCCAGTTTCAGATTCCGGGCCGCGCTTTTAAATAGCCAACTGTACCCAACTGGTCCGCGACCGACCAATTGGAATTCTTTACGAAACAGTTTGCCTTTGTTCTTAATTAGTTAGTTCGGCGTTCTATTTAAGTTTCTTCTGATTTTAATTAGCTAACCCGAGACATGGAAAAACGGAAACGTCTTTGAGAAAGGAAAGGGATTGCGTTTGGCAAATGAATCCGGTCACTTGGGCAATGACGTTTCGCAAGGTCTTTTAATCTATTCCTGTTTCTGTGGTTTCAGATCCTCGGCCACGCTGGTAAATAGACAACTGGACCCAACTGATCCGCGACCGACCAATTGGAATTCTTAACGAAACAGTTTGCCTTTGTTCTTAATTAGTTAGTTCGGTGTTCTATTTAAGTTTCTTCTGATTTTAATTAGCTAACCTGAGACATGGAAAAACGGAAACGTCTTTGAGAAAGGAAAGGGATTGCGTTTGGCAAATGAATACGGTCACAGGGGCAATAACATCTCGCAGGTCTTTTAATCTATTCCTGTTTCTGTGGTTTCAGATTCTCGGGCCACGCTTTTAATAAGACAACTGGACCCAACTAGTCCGCGTCCCACCAAATGGAATTCTTAACGAAATAGTCTGCCTTTGTTCTTAATTTGTTAGACACTACCCGAATGTTGCATGGTCATGCTTGACGATATGCTAACGATTGTCGTAATTTGCACACTTGAGGTATTATATGTAGTGTCTCGCCTTTTTGGACAGCCGCTATGTGGTGATCAAAGTTAAAACTACGATTGCTCTAACCCAAGGAGCTCGATACGCCGCATCGCGCGAGAGGTACGTACGTTCCCAGCTTTTTGTCTCATTGGGTTTTTCCCGGTTTACGTATCGGACTGCGTATAATCGCAAGAATTAATTTAATAAATTTGAGAAGCCCCTAGGGCGGTTAATTGAATAAATACGGTATATGGCAGTAGTAGACCCTGGTTAAGAGCATATGTAATGACTGTATTATTCCGTTTTATTGTGTGAATTAAATAAGCGATATTACCCAGTTGTGTTATAAAAATGTATTCAATACTATTTGTAAATTAAATAAAACGCTGCTCCACACTGTCCATCAGGCATCGAGCACGGATCACACTACGCAACTGTCGTGTGTCATTTGCGCGTTGCGCACCTTGCGGAGTGTAGGAAGAAATACTGTAATAACTCACACATTTGTGAAACGTGGAACCTGATCATGAATAATAAGCAAATTTAGACCCTACCTTATTATAAAACACTCACTACAACAAAAATTACCCGTATATTAAATTAAAATGCATGTGTATTTGTGTGAGTCCTTGTATGTTGGCATAATTGAGTATTGTTCCTTTTCAGCCCTCGGGCTACAAACGATTAAACTAGTATACCTATTTTTTTGTTGTAAATTCTTGTTTTGTTGAGAATATATAATATTATTACTATTATTGGTTTATTTGGATTGTCAATATATTTTTGCATAACGAGTGAAAAAAGACGTTTGTTATTGTTAAAAGATATGTCGGCTATTTTAAGTACCACGGTTCTGCTAGTCCACATCATTCGAGTAATTGTGTGTATATGTATGTATTAACATAAAGAAGAACAATATGTATGCATTAACATAAAGAAGGACACCACATTTTACATTATAAACCCCAGGAGAACACGCATTCTCTATACCCTTTGCTTTACTCAATGGAATGCAATCAAGTTGTTTAAGTTTGCCGAGCTGCTCATGAAAAATGACATTTCCGTTGCGCAAGTCTGGCGCTCTTCGGATAATTCTTCCGACAAGCTTCGTGCTTACTCTTGTAGTCATGTGTGTAGTTCATTTGTCAACACAATGGGAACTGCCAGATACAAAATTCGACAAATTCGTCTTGGAAGGACGTGATTATCGTCATCAAGATTTTGAATCGAGAGGTTAGTGCATGTAGTTTTAATTCTCATCGCTGAGGCACTGTAATAGGATAGAGGTGCTACTATCTTGTAGTTCAGTCCTATAGAAACTGGTACCGGTGTGCCTTTGGTAATTGAGGCACAAAAACTGGGCTTACCAAACGAGTCTAAGCTGTGTCTCCGTGAGATCAAAGAGAAGCTTTTGTAGATGTTTTACTTGAGGGGTAGTTTTTTTGGTGCGATGCGGATTTGGATTTGGGATCCGAGATTGCACGGAGCATGAAGTATCAAACATAGCAATGATTTAGGAACCAGAAGGAAAAAAGAATAAGGGGAAAACCAGAAACCACCGGGAGGCGAACGACTGAAAACTGAAGGGCACCGCAGAAGCAGGACGACGATCTCGTGAAGAAGTGAAGACCGTTGCGGCTAACCGAGATAAGTGGAAAGATTCTGTGAAGGCCTCATGTGCCACGAAGCACGAGGATGATGATGATGGAGCATCAAAGGCATCTATGAATCCTTGTCCGGTGTGGATTCATTGGCTTCTTTGATGCGCCATGATCTGTGTGATCTCGGATCGCAAATCCAGATCCGGATCATACCAAAAAAACTCACCTTTAGGGTGACACACAACTTTCCTTATCATAATTGAGTGCTGCAATGTTTATAGTCTGAAGAACAAACTCGAGGTGTACATCTTAAAACTCAATAAATTTTTCAATCGTCAGTTCAGATGCTCAGCGGATCAGCAATATAAATCACGTTTTTTCAGTACTTTGTGTCGTATCTACTGATCGACTATTAATCATTCGACGGTTGCTATTTGACTTTAATTCATTCACAATCCCTCGTCACCGAATACTGAGTTATTAAGTTCTGTTATTAGTTCCTTTCCGTGTATTTTGTTAAGCTTTTTTTTTGTCTCATTTCAAATTTTCTCAAATAAATGTAAGCGGTTCAATTCAAAGTTGATCGTGAGTTGAATAAAATACCCTGAAGAAAAATGCATCCCTTTGAAAAACAGCAATGCAAATTACGATTTATCTCTCAGGTACTCAAATCGTGGTTCTGCCTCGTATACCGGTACACAAGGGAATAATCATTGTATTCTCTTTGTTTAGGAGACATTGGTTAGGCTGTAAGATAATGTATTGTTTGGTATATTGTATCAGCTCTTGTGTACCGGTACACGAGGACAAAATCCATATCGTTACTGACAGTTTAAGTAGTGCACTGGTTTCTAGCCGGTTTTGATTCAAATGTTTGCTCGGCTTTCTCGAGCCTAAGTTCTAAATTGCAAAATATCACGTGAATTATGATTACACACCGGGCCCCCAGGAATGCACTGCATGCGGCTGGGTTGCATGGATTGCAAGCATGTGATTAGCTTATTTTGACATACGTCATGAATATTTAATATCTTAATATTCATGACGTGTGACAGGATAAGCCAATCATATGCTTGCAACCCATGCGACCAAGCCGCATGCATCAACCAATCACATAGCATGATACGAGAGCTGCGTTCTGCCTCATTTTGCGCTGCTATCCCCAAACTACATGTATGGAACATTTTGGAGCAAGATAAACAATAACAAACCAATCCCTGTTTTGTTATTGTTTATCTTGTTTTCATTTGATCCTCAAATCGTTGAAATATGCGTTATTATGTTACGTTACTTAAGAGGTTGTTCTGAAATATTTTTAACTTCTCACATTTTTCTCCATGATTTATTGTATAATTTGTATACAAAGAGTAAATGAAATAATCACGCCTCAGTAGAGATCAACACAAAGACGAAGTTCAAGCTTTGTAATCTGTTAAAACGGCTACAATTTCGAGACTGACTTTCGAATTCAAGTGTAAATTAGTCGTAGGAAAAGTTCGTGGCTGAACACGAAGGACAAATCGAGACAGGCTTCCCGATGGTTTCTTGGTAAAGTCAGAAAAAAAATTCCGACACCATTTCCCTTAATGTTACCGTTTTTCCACTGATACAATCTACCAAAGTCACTAAATCTATCTAATTTTTTGTCATCGCAACCCAAAATGCTCAGGAACTTCCATGGCTTACCTTTGATTTTCTTTCTACCGCAGTGCACATATATGAAATTCAGTGAAACCAACTACGTGTATGGAACATTTTGCCACATAACATCAGAAAATCTATCGTTTTAATCATTGTTAGCCTGGTTATGCTACAGTTCTATTCAATTTTAGACTCTTTTCTCAATAGATTTTCCTCCAAGTTAATTAGTTAGACAGTGATTTTATTTAATTAAATCTTAATTTACTACAAAGGCGATCACTTAGCTTATCCATGAAGCCTAAGAAATATATTAAAATACATGAATTATTATTATTATTATTATTATTATTATTAGCATTATCAATATACATATATGAAAATTTCATATGCTGTAGAGAGATATTTAATAAATGAAAGATCCTCGCAGTTATGTAAGCAACATAGTCATAGATCAGTTGCCAAGATAAGAACTGAATTTATAACTGCGAGGATATTTCATCATTAAATTATCATTATCAATTGCATCAAACGTTCAAGAGACGGCGATTTTGCTTGCGCTTATAATTTATGCTAACGTTGTACATGTCTGAAGCAGCCTTGAAGCAGTGAATATAAACTAACTTAGCTTGTGCTTGTTTATTTTCTAGTAAACGTGCCAGTAGAAAAAGAACAAGTACCACAAGTGAGAGGAGGTATGACACTTTCCAGTTTCTCTTGTTTTCGTTGCCTTTCTTCTTCTGCCCTATGGGTTCGAACAATTTTTTTTTTGTCACCGAATAGTTATTCAGTTCTTTTATTGGTTCTTTTCCGCGTATTTTGTTACGCTTTTGTTCTCTGAAATAAATGTTAAGCGGTTCAATTCAAAGTTGATCGAGAGTTGAATAAAATATGCTGAAGAAAAATACATCACTCTAAAAAGCAGCAATACAAATTACGATTTATCTCTTATGTACTCAAATCGTAGTTCTCTCCTCGTATACCGGTATACAAGGGGATAACCATTGTATTCTCTTTGTTTAGGAGACATTGGTTAGCTGTAATATAACTATAACTATAACTTTATTATATCACATTCAGGATATCTCCAATAAAAAACAGATTACAAAAATTATTTACATAATGTATTGTTTGGTCTATTGTATTAGCTCTTGTGTACCGGTGCTTGTTTATTTTCTAGTAAGCGTGCCAGTAGAAAAAGAACAAGTACCACAAGAGACAAGAGGTATGGCTTTTCATTTTCCAGTTGCTTTGTTGTCTTTCTTCTTCTGCCCTATGGATTTGAGCAATTTTTTTGTCTTTGAAAAGAATTTACTTGCGCTTATCTATTTAAAATTGCACTCTATGGGCATTAATAATATTTACAATTTTAACCGAATAAGCTCTTCGACTACCACTACTTCAAAAACTGCCACTACTACTGCTATTACTATTATCCCTGGTATTGCTGCTTACTCAGGCTGTAAAAGGTCTGACTTTCGTGTCATTCTTATTAGATGTTGCGGTGAACAAGCAACAGCTCCAGGTTAACAGAGGTATGTTCTACCCTTGAGTATTTCGATTTGTTCAATTTTTTGCCTCCAGTGAATTTCCCAGTAAAAAGATAAAACTGAAAACATGTTAAGTTGCATTGAGGCTTTCAGTGTTGCAAAAGGCAAAAAATTAAGTTAATAGAAGGGGTTTATGACAGCATTCCAATCGAAATCTAGGTGATGATGAGCTGCAGTGATTTCCTGATTTCATATAGTCTCTGTGTGGTCTGTTGCAATTCATAATCGAAATTTAAAAGAAAGCCGGCTAGGCAAAATCGAGAGTTTGCCGTGGCTTTAAACTTCGCTTTCAGCGGACCACAATGCTCGGCGCTGTGGAAGAGCCTCGCTTTCGCTGGCTACACTAGTAATATTGTACGGAACACCTGCACACACAAAGTTAAAGGACGGACCATTAGAAAAGTGATGGGGGGGGGGGGGAAACAAAAAAAAATTCATGTAAGAGAAAATGCCAAAAAAAGAATTCATGCAAAGAAGAAGGTAAAAAAAAAATTCATGCAGAAGGAAGGTCCAATTGTGACTTTTTCACACGTAGTAAAAAAAATTCGTCCAGAGGGTTTCACCTGAAAAAAAAATTCCTGCACAAGCAGTGAGCAAAAAAAAAAATTCGTGCAAACTGAAAATTCCCCACCCCCCCCCCCATCACTTTTCTAATGGTCCGTCCCTAATAAGAACGAGAGTCACGATTAAGCTGATTTTCTGCGTAACTGACAAGCTATTGCTCAGGTTATCACATTTCAGTTTCCATTCTGAAATTTAACACTCGGTAAATAGCGTTTTAAAGAAAATTTCAAATGCAACAAAATCATTGATGAAAATTGCATTTCAATCGGAAATCTGAGTGATGACAGTGATTTGCTGAAGTTTTCTAGTGTCTGTCCTACAATCAGCTGATACAAGGCTAACATCCTCACGCTCAAAGTTTACTATAATGATAATGATAATGGTAATGAGTTTATATAGTTCACTTTTTCATATGAATATGTTCAAGGGCGCTTACACTTCTATTGGGCGAGATATGAAGGCGAATCATAAAATACTTGTTTTAGATAATTATATATGGCAGCTCTCAGCACTGATAGAAACGTAATCAATCGGCAGTTGCAGGCTGAAAGGAATCAGTATATCAAGTCAGAAGTTCTTTAATTTATTAATTATTTATTAATTATTTATATTTATTAATTATTTATTTATTATTAACTTTAATTTATTCACAATCACTCGTTACCGAATAGTAATGTATTGTTTGGTATATTGTATCGGTAGCCGGTCGTTTCGCCTACAGGATGATTCGCCTACAAGTCGATTCGCCTACACTTGAGTCGATTCGCCTACACGTCCTGAGACGTTTCACCCACACTGAAGTCGATTCGCCTACAACCCAATACCCTAGAAAAGTAAATTAGTATAGGAGAATTATCACTTTTAGCGACTACAGTTTTACTCGCCTCATAGAACAGAAGAATAAAGTTTACTTTAACTCAATGGTATATGTGTGTTATCGGATTAATTTTCTCCGAAGTGGACAAGAAAACAGCGCGCAGACTATGGCTCGGGTAAGGTATAAAGTGTGACTTTTTTTCCGTATTGTTATTAGTCTTCTATTGTTTATACTTGTGACTATCTTGACAATAAGAGCTAATCTACAAATTGTAAAAGACAGTTTTAAAGATAATTTATTAGCGGCTCGGGTAAGGTATTAAAGTGTGACTTTTTTCCGTATTGTTATTAGCCTTCTATTGTTTATACTTGTGACTGTCTTGACAATGAGAGCTAATTAGTGCCCCGCGAGGCGAGTAAAACTGTAGTCGCTATAAGTGATAATTCTCCTATACTAATTTACTTTTCTAGGGTATTGGGTTGTAGGCGAATCGACTTTAGTTTAGGCGAAACGTCTCAGAACGTGTAGGCGAATCGACTTGTAGGCGAATCATCCTGTAGGCGAAACAACCGACATCCATTGTATCAGCTCTTGTGTACCGTTACCGATGAAAGCGCGCGATACAACAGCGTGATGGGTCGTCCTGTACGCGTGCGCTCAGCGAGAAGTTCTCTTTGTGGATCGCCAGGTCTACGGTAACATTAGCATTATCAATGTACATATATAAAAATTTCATATAGGTGCACTGCGGTAGAAAGAAAAAAAATGTTGTAAAAAAATTATGTAAGCAACATAGTCAGTTGCTAAGGTAAGACCTACATTTTTGTAACTGCGAGGATATTTCATTACTAAATTATCTTTATCATTTGCGTCAAACGTTCAAGAGTCTGCGATTTTCCTTGCGCTTAGAATTTATGCTAACGTTGTACATGTCTGAACCAGCCTTGAAGCAGTGAGTATAAACTAACTTGTGCTTGTTTATTTTCTAGTAAACGTGCCAGTAGAAGAAACACAAGTACAACAAGTGAAAGGAGGTATGACTTCCCATTTTCTTTTGTCTTAATTGTGTTTCTTCTTCTGCCCTATGGGTTCGAGCAATTTTTTTGTGTTTGAAAATAATTTACTTGTACTCATCTATTCAAAATTGCACTCTTTGGGCATTAATAATATCTATAATTTTAACCGAATAAGCTCTTCGACTACCACTACTTCAAAAACCACCACTACCACTGCTATTTCTATTATGCCTGGTATTGCTGCTTACTCAGGCTGTAAAAGGTCTGACGTTTGTGTCATTCTTACTAGTTGTCGCCGCGAACAAGCAACAGTTCCAGGTTAACAGAGGTATGTTCTACCCTTGAGTATTTGATTTGTTCAATTTTTTGCCTCCAGTGAATTTCCCAGTAAAAAGATAAAACTGAAAACATGTTAAGTTGCATTGAGGCTTTTAGTATTGCAAAAGGCAAAAAATTAAGTAAATAAAAGGGGTTTATAACAGCATTCTAAAGGAAATCTAGGTGATGAGCAGTTAATTGCTGATTTTAAATAGTCTCTCGGCACATAATTCATTGGGGCCACCATGTAGTCACCAAATATAGTGTTTACAGGGGTATACAAGGGTTTACAAAGGTATATCCTTGTAAACCCTTGTTGCTGCGGAGCATCACTTTTTACCAGAATGCCTTGCATTTAACCACAGTTTTTACCAGAGCTCTTAGCGGCACTTTTTACCAGAATGCATTGCACCAGAAATGCATGAGGATGTCATATGCATACCGTCGCACCGGCGTCCTTTTTCGCGTGGATTTCGGTGAAAGTTTGTAAATCTGGACGATTAATTGTGACATCTTAATTTAAAACTTAGTGTGTCATTTCGTAGCAGTCTCGCCTCCTTGGTTGAATTCTTAAATGAAGAGAAATCGGTACTAAAGCTTGTAGAATGATTTAAACAAACGAGAACCGTTGAACACGCTAATTTCTTATCTGCTGCGATCATTCATCCAAACATTAATTTAAGCTAAAGCTTCAGTATTTTCACACATCGCGATGGACGCGTCCTCGACACGTACAGTCTGTCAACATTCTAGAGACATTTAATGCGTACCCGCTCAGCTTTTTGCTCCTTCGATTTCCACTTCTTTCGATTTTCGGAATTTGGTAAAGGGGAGATTGATAAGTATCGTTTTATGTCCAAACATAAGTCAGCTTTTTGCTCCTACAAGCTCCACATATTTCGATTGTCCCAATCTGGTAAAGGGGAGGTTCAAGTATGAATTGTTTTATATCCAAACATAGTCACACCTCGCCATCGATGCGTCACCATGCATGAAGTTGATACACACCAGGACAGATTTTAAGTTTCATAATCGTTGTTTTTTTTTCCTGTAGACAATGATGTAACCCTCAATGACTTCATTACACCATAATAGTTAACCGTCATGATGAACAGAAAGGAATTTTGTGCGTTCTAGAGGAAGCATTTTGCCAATGATTTGGGAAATTAAGAAAACTAAGACCCTTGAAAACAAATACCTATAGACCCGTCAGCGTCTTAGTATAAAGTCAATGACTGAAATAAAACTTAATCAACCTAGACCTAATGTGGTTTTGCAACAACAACAAATTTTATTGAAAATTGGAAAATAACTAATTACATTACTTTCCCACCCGCAAATAGCTTATAAACTAATCGAGGCGGGGGAGCTGAAGACATGTTACAAAACAAGATTTATATATAGATGGACTAAATAACAGCGAAGACACTACTATACAGTAAAGAGAATTTAAACTAACATAAAACAAAGCAAGTACATGACGATTACGAAGAGAGGCTAATCTAAAGTATTAAATAACTTAATAAGACGGGAGACTCCGACATAATCATCTTCTGACCGCAAGAAATTTAGTAATAATTCCTTTATTTTTTTTACGAAAGGACGAACGTTTAAGTATGTTAATCGAATTAGGAATAGAGGTCCAAATTTGGGCACCGATTCTCGTAAAAAAGGCATACATTTTATCGGTTCTAGAGAACTTCACTTAAAACGAGTTGCTAGAGACAGATCTTGTTCGGTAGTTATGAACCTGACTTGTTTTAACGAACTGATTGAGTATACTAACTGGTGCTGTCTGTCTGTTGATATTGTTGATCAGCGGTCTTGGACTGGTTGATAGCAGTCCGCCATATTGAATAAAGGTTATGTAGTTTGACACGTGCTTTGGCTTTAGACTATATCATACAATAAAGAGCTACAATCTCTGACAAATAGGCTAGGCAGGGGAAGGCAATTTAATTTGAGAAAGAAGGGTACGGCGTGTTCCTTAGACTTACTGAAGTAAATGAGACGTAAGGCCCATTTTTGTAGAGTTACGATCTTTCTTTGAAATGTCAAGGCGCAGTTTCCCCAACCACAAATACCATAAGTCAAGTAAGGGACAATTAATGAGTTGTGAACTGAAAGTAAAACACGACGCGGGACATAATGTCGAATCTTAGCTATAATTCCTATCGACTTGCTAATTTTGTGACAGATCGATTCGATGTGATATTTTCATGAAAGATTTGAATCAATCATTAAGCCAAGATATTTTACATAATCTTTCATTTCAAGGTTTGCGTAGGTGTTAGTAACGGAGTCAAGAATTCTAATCCTAGGTATGAAGGGCATATTCTTTTGCCGGGGACGAAAGATTACAAAATTTGATTTTCAAAGTTATGTTCAAAGACAGTTTGTTGGCCTTTAGCCATTCGTTGACATTGCCAAGTTCGCTATTTACAAGTGTTTCGAGTTCGTTTAGGTTGGTATTTGCAAGTATTATACTTTAAATTTTTTTTAAATTTTCCTTCATATTTGTCGAATTCGAATTTTTCTTAGTGGGGAGTAGCAGGGGGATCTAACCACTTTTCGTAACGCCAAAATTTGTGACGGCAATTGTGAGAATTAAAGGTGCTTTAACAAGTCTTGGGACGCGCAGGTAGATGGAACACTGCCTAAATTATGTCAGTATCAACAGAATGTGCCGCAGCATCACTATCTTTTAGATACCCTAGTATACCCCTGTAAACACACTATATGGTGGCCTTCCATGAATTACATGCCAGTCTTTGTGTGATCGTGGCTTTTCGCTTCGCTTTCAGCGGACCAAAATGCTCTGCGCTGTAGAAGAGCCTCGCTTTTTGCGGACCAGAATGCACAGCGCATCGTTAGAGCCTTGGCGTAGCCTTTTTAGAACTTAACATAATATATAAATAACCACCATTTCTGCACAAGGTCTATACAATCCTTGTTGCAATTTGCAAACTACATACAAATTGCCGCAGCACTTTCATAGCCCTGGCTACACTAGTAATATTATAGGGATCACCTGCACACACAAAGTTAATAAGAACGCGAGTCACGATTAAGCTGATTTTCTGCCTAACTGACAAGCTATTGCTACAGATCAGCTCAGATTATCACATCCAGCAGTTTCCATAATGAACTTAAGCACGCGGTAAATAGCGTTTTAAAGAAGATTTCAAAGGCAACAAAATGGTGGAAAATGCATTTCAATCGGAAATCTGCGTGATGCTCAGTGATTTGCTGAAGTCATCTAGTGTCTATATGGTCTGTCCTACAATAAGCTGATACAATTGCAAGGCTAACATTTTCACGCTCAAAGTTTTATGAAGGCGAATCATAAAATACTTTTCTTTACATATATGGCAGCTCTCAGCAATGACAGAAACGCAATCAATCGGCAGTTGCAAGCTGAAAAGAATCAGTATATGAAGTTAGAAGAGGGTGAGTATGAAAATAAAGCAAGCACTGAGGAACAAATGTATATATATTTTTTTTTTCTTTTATGTCAGAAAGCCAGATTGTGCTCCCAGTGCAAAGAATTTAAAATGGAAATGTAAAATTCACAGACTTAACTTAAAGCTCGGGTTTAATGCCCAAAATCACGCAAAATTATCCAATGAGCAATATCCTTACACATAGTTTTTAGGGACGGACCATTAGAAAAGTGATGGCGGAGGGGTGGGGAATTTTCAGCTTGCACGAATTTTTTTTTTTCGCTCACTACTTGTGCAGGAATTTTTTTTTCAGGTGAACCCCTCATCACGAATGTTTTTTCCTACGTGTGAAAAAGTCACAATTGGACCTTCCTTCTGCACGAATTTTTTTTTTACCTTCTTCCTTGCATGAATTTTTTTTCTTGGTATTTTCCCTTGCATGAATTTTTTTTGGGTTTTTTTCCCCACCACCCCCCCCCCCCATCACTTTTCTAATGGTCCGTCCCTTATCAGTGGGGTAAAATCCCAAGTCCGGAGCTTCGCGACGTTGAATGCCTTTGATTTAAAAAAATCCCTGTATCGGGAACAGGAACGGGACGAGCTCTAGGTGATAAGCAGAATGCGGAAGCTGAAATTTTAGGTTTCATTTTCCGTAACGGGGGAGAAATATGATTTCATGTAAATTGAAAAAGCCGCAATTGATATTTTAGCAGGATGAAGAATTCGAAAAGCCTTAATTGATCATTTCAGAGCACAAACGTCCTAAAGCAACACGATACTCAAATACGTTCGTGTATGATTGTCTCTATTGTAGAATTTTCAAAAAGAAAGAGGGAATACATTTTGAATATCACAAAATTTAAGGTAAGTAGATCCTCAATTATATACTAGCTGTACATGACTAAATATAAAATGATAAAATCAATTAGGATTTAAAAATTGAAATGCTAAGGATCACCTCTATAAGGGACGGACCATTAGAAAAGTGTTGGGGGGGGGTGGGGAATTTTCAGCTTGCACGAATTTTTTTTTTCGCTCACTACTTGTGCAGAAATTTTTTTTTCAGGTGAACCCCTCTGCACGAATTTTTTTTACTACGTGTGAAAAAGTCACAATTGGACCTTCCTTCTGCACGAATTTTTTTTTTTACCTTCTTCCTTGCATGAATTTTTGGCATTTTCCCTTGCATGAATTTTTTTTTGGTTTTTTCCCCACCCCCCCCCCCCCCCATCACTTTTCTAATGGTCCGTCCCTAATTCCCACCGAGTGTAGTTCTCAGGTTTTAGTGATTGGAAGCTTAAGAAAAACACGATGGAAACTTCACCAAGCACCCGCAAGTAAATATAGCGCTAATATACCACACAACGAAATGAAACTGCTCGAACAGTTTAGCCTTTCAACACATGCACAATACAGTCTGGTGGGTTTCTTTGCCATCCGCCCTGCAAAACATCAACTTGGAATAAGTATGTTGCAAGTTTTCTTGCTTTAAAATTGTTTTATGTAAATATCTGGCAGCTATTTACGGAAGCTTTGAAGGGACATCTATAAAATTCTTGAGTTCGAGTTGTTGAGTACGAGTTCGAGTTGTTAAGTACGAGTTGTTGAGTACGAGTTGTTGAGTTCGAGTTGTTAAATACGAGTTCGAGTTGTTAAGTTCGAGTTGTTAAGTACCAGTTGTTAAATACGAGTTGTTGAGTTCGAGTTGTTGAGTACGAGTTGTTAAGTACGAGTTGTTGAGTACGAGTTGTTGAGTACGAGTAGTTGAGTACGAGTTCGAGTTGCTAAGTACGAGTTGTTAAGTACGAGTTGTTAAGTACGAGTTATTAAGTACGAGTTGTTAAGTACGAGTTGTTAAGTACGAGTTGTTGAGTACGAGTTCGAGTTGCTAAGTACGAGTTGTTAAGTACGAGTTGTTAAGTACGAGTTGTTAAGTACGAGTTGTTGAGTACGAGTTCGAGTTGCTAAGTACGAGTTGTTAAGTACGAGTTGTTAAGTACGAGTTGTTAAGTTCGAGTTGTTAAGTACGAGTTGTTAAGTACGAGTTGTTGAGTACGAGTTCGAGTTGCTAAGTACAAGTTGTTAAGTACGAGTTGTTAAGCACGAGTTGTTAAGTACGAGTTGTTAAGTACGAGTTCGAGTTGCTAAGTACGAGTTGTTAAGTACGAGTTGTTAAATACGAGTTGTTAAGTACGAGTTCGAGTTGCTAAGTACGAGTTGTTAAGTACGAGTTGTTAAGTACGAGTTGTTAAATGCGAGTTCGAGTTGTTAAGTACGAGTTGTTAAATACGAGTTCGAGTTGTTAAGTACGAGTTCGAGTTGTTAAGTACGAGTTGTTAAGCACGAGTTGTTAAGTACGAGTTGTTAAGTACGAGTTCGAGTTGTTAAGTACGAGTTCGAGTTGAATCAGCGGTATCAAATCATGTGAGGAGGGAGCTATGGTTCTGCTTTATTCAGGCAATTTCTCGCTAGATTCGGTTGCGCCGGCTCAGATTCAACAATACCTGTTTCTTTCAAGCAAACACCAGCTTGACTCAACGAATCCTTGGAACTTTCTCCAGGCCGGACTTATTGTCTTGTTATATATATATTGTTATACATCTTGAAATATTTTCTATTCGGCTAACCGCAAGAGAATACAAACAACCATATGTTATATAAAGGAGTAACATGCACCAGTCATTGGGAAAGCTTCGCCATTCATGGTCAATCATGCTTAATTATTCCTTTCAGTCCAAGGATCTTTACTACAAAGCAAGTTAAATTAATGTTGGAAATTAAACAGCTCGATTTGGCTCCAGTTGAGTGGTAAATGAGATTCATTACCCGTCAGCAATTTAAATGTGAAAGATATGCAATTTAAATTAAATCAGCAATTTAAATGTGAAAGATATGTGAAAATATCGTTGCCATAGTTACATAATAGATCGCACCAAAAGGCATTTTTAATTTTATTTGTGTTGTATGATAAAAAGGCTTTTACTTGACCGCTTGGAGATACGAAATTTCTCTTCTTGTGTCAAAAGACATTTGACTCGTTCGTACCGTTGCTCCCTCACGAAATATTCTTCAACAGCGGAAGAGAAATTTCGTATATCCGCGCACCCATGAATATCCTCAATTTGACATCAGCAGCTTTCCTGTTCCTAATAGGTTTATACATTTCTTTTCTCAACTTCAGTATTTGATACATGACTCAGAAGAGAAGCTTCGTTTACTGAACACCTCATACCAACAGCTTAAGGCAAGTAAATTTTGAAATATTAATACGCGCGATAAGAGATCTATCAGGGCGAAATGGGGAAAAGACGGATGTAGTGAAAACCAGAAACCCATAACACTTGAAACGTGAAACACGCGTTCACAGCTTGCCCAGATTCAATAGGTACGTACTATATTTGGAAACTGCTTGCCCCAATTTTTGCGCATGTTGGAGCAGTTTCCCTTGGGTGGCGCAGCTATTTGGAAAAGCGGCGTGTCCGCCATGTGTTGAACGGAGGTGGGTATTTCGCAGTAAGTACGTCATGCTGCTGAAGAAGAGAAAGAAAGATTTAAAACTTAGCCCCAAAAATTGACGCTGAACTTTATTGCTAACGCGAAACCTTTTTCCATGTTTCAGACAAAATATGACAATCTAGTTGCAAGCTCAAATTTAGGGGAAGGGAAAACAAACCAAAACAATGATCAAACAGAACTGCAAGGTAAGATATTATTGCTTGTTACTTTGGCAGCAAGCCATCTCTCGCTTTTGATGTTGAACAGTTACGCTACATTACAGTATTTAGCTTCCGGATATATGCTCTTTGTACTTCAAAGGTGCACATTTCATCTGTGCCGCGTTCCATCCTATATATGTCGCCTACATTTACATAATTATTCATTTCTAGTAATCATTCGCAGGATCCCATCAATAGTGTTGGGCTCCCATCATTCATCATCGTTGCACTTTCTATGCTCTACGCCTTTCCATAACTCTATATCAGTACCCTATAAATAGTAGTTGATCAAACGCAATGCCTAGACCAGAGAGAGAGCTGAGCCAAGAGGGAAGAGCCACGTGTTATGCATGCAATTAAGCTCAGAGAGTAGAACCCAGGAAGATTGAACTTGAGTAGCGAACCCGAAGTTTAAGACATCTTATTCTTACCATATGATTCCCGTGATTTTTCCATTTCCTGTTACGTTTCCACTTCCTGAAATTCTTCAAAGTGAAAGCAGGATTACACGACGTGGTCCCCGACCAATGCATTTGCGCTGACGTCGTCATTTTGACCGTATTTACGTATTGTATCTGAAATAATTTAATTATTGATGCATTTTCGGTTGAAGATGAGAAATCATTTCGTCCTGAATTAAGCGTACAAAGCTCGTTTTCGGGGTAGCAAAGTCTATCGCTAACTTTGACTGGAAGCGGACTCGACATGTAAGCTCTGTTTACTCAATATCTGGCTATTCATTAAGGTCTGTTTGCACCCGCTTTTTCAATAAGTCTTGGAGTTGACACATGTTATCTCAGGTCGCTGTAGTTTGTACTCGGACACGTCTTCAAATAATTATAAGAGTATGAAGTTTTCTTTAGAAGGTACAACCAGCGCCCCCGTCACTTTTGTAGGGGGGGGGGGGGGTATCCCCCGGGTGCTGGCTAACCAACCACTTGACAGTGTATAGAAATATGCTCTTTACTAGCGCTTTGATTTTGAAAGGCTAAAGCTCGTCACATATGAAGATTCGAATATATAACTTCAGGACCTCACAACGTTGGTGTATTGACTATTGCAATAGTATTCTGTATCGGTTACCAGCTAAACAAATAGAAAAGTTACAACGGCTCCAGAATTCCGCAGCAAGACTTATTTTTAAGATTCCAAAGTTTTATCACATCTCACCAATTCTGTGTACGCTTCATTGGCTTCCAGTAGAATTTAGGATTCATTTTAAGATTATTATAATTACTTTTAAAGCTCCGGGATATATACAAGAACTCATTAGCAAAAGGGAGGAAGGGAGTTACTATTTGAGATCGTGTGCAATGGGAATCATGCTTCAAACGCCAAGAATTTTAACTAAAAAGACATTGGGTGACCGTGCTTTTTTAGCTACGGCACCTAAACTGTGGAATGGGCTACCATCACAAATACGAGCCCAATTTTCATAGGTTTAAAGATTTACTTAAGACCCATTTTTTTAGATTAGCTTTTTATTAGATTATTTAGATTAGCTTTTTATTAGATTTTTATTAGATTAGCTTTTTATTAGATTACATTAGCTTTTAGTATAATATTTTTTAGTGATTTTCGATAACTTAGTAATGACGATAATTTACTTGTAATGCGCATTTGATCATATTCACATGTATTTTGCGCAATATAAATGTTAAATTATTATAACGTGATTCGCCATGTAACGTTGCAACTTAAGAATTAAGTCTTGCTGTTTCTCATAAGGTGGTCCTCTTCTTAAAACGCTCAAACGTTCTACAGCGCAAGCAAGCAATTAGTACGCATTTAAAATAATGGTTGAGAGCCTTTATGTTTGCCGCCTTTTGCAGATATCAAAAAGTTACTTTTTTGTTTGCAAAGCGAGTTAGCTTCTAAAGAAGCCAGTGACTTGCATCGAATGCAAAGCTGTTAGCCAACGTTTTGCATGTATGCAGAAAATTTGACATCCCTCAAGTTAACAATCCAAGAGAATGAAAGAATCTGAAAACACGAAATTTCATCTGCCGACGGGATAATTCCTAATTTTTCTCATCGCACGTCAAGGCAACGGAATTTTTTAACCCCTTTCGAGTCGACCTTTTTAATGAGATTTTTTTTCTTAAAATTATTTTAAATTCTTCGCTGTTTTTTAAGATAATGCGACCCTGTCGGGGCGATTTCGTTAGGACCAACTGAAAGTATGAAATTTGTATGAGCAATCAACACGGGATAAGTCAACTTTTGTATCTCAACCAATAAGAAGTGATCACGAGACATGTGTAAAAAGTAGTTACACTACATGGTTTGATCTCCAAATGAAACATTCAGAATCACACCCTACAGTAATACACGCGGCACACAGTACAGGTACTATTCAGAATGGTCAAATTGAATGGTTCAATCCACAGATGAAAGGTCAAAAACCTCACTGAAAGCTAAAACAAACAGCATCTCAGTACAGTACTGTTCAGTGGCTTTCCAAAGAATGGTCACACTGCATGTTTTTTGATCCACATATGAAAAAGTTAGAACCGCACTGTATAGTAAAACAAACTGTACTACAGTACATTACTGTTCGGTATCTTTCCAGAGAATGGTCACACTGCGTGGTTTGAACCACAGATAAACACTTTAGAGCCACACCACTGTATAGCCAGGAAACCAAACAGTACCACAGTACAGTACTGTTTAGTAGCTTTCCAAAGAATGGTCACACTGCATGGTTTGATCCACAGATGAAACGTTAGAGCCACACTGAACAAAAAGTACCACACTGCAGTACTGTTCAATATCTTTAATTTCCGAAGAAAGGTCACACGACGTGGTTTCGTTCATGAATGGGAAACCGCCCTAAGTTTGCTGACGTAAGTTATGATGCAAAAGATAGACTTGAAAATGGTTCAGTGATTCTTTTTTTATGCCACAATAGCCTACTCATTCAAATATTGAATATTCGAGTAGGGAATTCATTACTTTGAAAGCAATATATGAAACTATGTTGTTATTATCTTTCTCAAAAGCTTTTTGTTGAAGCGAAGAGGCCACCTGCTTAGTATTGAGTGGACTTTCAATTCGGCTTTTAACCCGGAAACGAAAGGAAACCGAGGCCAGTGCTGCGTCGGTGGAAAATTATTAAGTCACAAAAAGGTTCTACCTTCTAACTTTGTTTCGAGCGGTTTCCCTTGGCTCTGACAAAGGGCAAACGCTCGAGAATTCATGAATCAGTTAAATGCAGTGGAATAAGGCACGTGGTCTGATACCCAGTTTTATTTTGTCTTCCAATACCGCGAACTCTTTCTTTAATTTCTTTTTTTTTTCTTGAAAAGGTTTTTTTGTGAAGTAATCATCACTAGATTCCAGATAATTGAATTTTAATTTTCTTTCGATGTCTCCTTTCACCAATTGAATAACATCAAATAAAGGTTCACGGTAGATAAGTGGGTTTTGTAAAGAGCGTTTTCCTGTCTCTTGGCAAATACAATACAGTGTTAAAGTAACTATATGTCCTACGTCTGTAATTAAATCATTTCATTTTGTAACGAATTCATAGTAAACAGGAGCCCAGCAATGAAGAACAACTCTGTAGAAAGCGTGTTCCCAAACAATTCAGAAACAAATGAATGGCGGGTTTGCAGCGAGTTCCAAGATCTTGGCCTCAATATGGTCGCTTTTCCTCAAACCGTTTCATTCCGTGCGGTGACCACCGTCCTATGCGTTCTAAACGGCGTTTTTTGTCCTCTCGCCATTGCGGGGAACCTACTGGTCTTCATAGCGGTGTTGAGAAAACCTCAGCTTAGAACAGTCACGAATACGTCTATTCTCTGTCTGGCATTCAGTGACTTGATCGTTGGTTTGGTTGTTCAACCTTCCTATCTGCATTACCAAATAACCAAAATATCGGCTCAGAAACGCTTTCCTTGCACTGAGCTCGTGGTGTACACTTTTTTAGCTACCATCTGCATTTCGTCTTCGTTTCTAACCCTCATAGTTATCCCTCTAGAAAGATACATAGCAGTTTTTTACCCGTATCATTACAAGATCTACATAACGTCCAAGGTATTAATTGTAACTGATGTCGCAGTTTGGATCATCTGGACTGGAATTGTGATAGCCGTGCGTTTAACATTTGGAATTGAAAGCAAAGAAGAGATCGCAGCCTTAACAACTGGATTAATTTTAAATTTCCTTGTCACATTTGTCGCATACTTTCGGATTTTTAAATTTGCCAAACGGTGCGAGTCACTTGTTTCCGTCCAAATGTCCGTGACACAGCGAATAACAACGGTGCGGATTGACGGGTCATCGCCCGCGCAAATGGCGTCGAGCCCGCGGGAGGCGAAAGCTACGAAAACAGTCGCGTACGTCGCCGGAACGTTGCTTTTGTGTTTCTTGCCGTCATTTTGTGCCTTTATACTGGTCCAAGCTAAACCGGTTAAACAGGATCTCAAGGTCCACGTGATATATCCTGTAGTGGAGACAGCGATTCTTCTCAACAGCGTATTAAATCCGATAATCTACGTTTGGAGAAGCCAGGAGATAAGACGAAGTTTGTGGGAATTCTTACAGAAGTGTCAACTTCAAATCTGAATTATCTAAAGTCAACGACGACAATTCATCCAAAGTGGAAATTGAAGAGACGTCAAACACTAACGGTGCCTTGGGCCGAAAATAATGTAATCCTAGGGGTGCATAGCGAGCAGGTGAACCCGGGATAAAGGCGCTCGGGGGAAGAGGTATCATTATTGCTTTTTAGTTGCGCACACATTGCGCCCACATTGTCATTTCGCCCATCAGTCAAAGTTTCCTTTTTGCGGTCATTAGAGCCATTCTTTGTAGTCGCAGCCAATTCAACAAGCAGCTGCCCTTTGTAATCACGAGCGAGGACAAAGCCTGATTCCTAATCAAATCAACAACAGTTTTCTAGTCCTCACAAAATGAAAATTCAGCCAAATCCTACAAGTACATTGTCCTGTGCATAACTGCCGTCAATCCATGCCATTGGTTTTTCAAGGATCAAACCACCCAGATACGCAAAGCACACTGGGTATGTTTTTGACGCGCGCGTATGTACTGCCTTTTGGCTGCGAGCAAACGTCAACATCGATCTGGTATTGTTTTCTGTTGTTAGTGGTGTTATGATATTCTGTTTCAATTCTTTTTTTTTTTCAAAGCTGTTTGCTTTTCATACTTCTTACTTTGGGACACTTTATTTCATTTTTTTCGTTGGACCACATATCGAGTGTACGTCGAGAACCTTGTTTTATTATTCAACCTTGTTCTTGTAAGGGGAACATCCCTGGGAACCAGATTGTGCGTGTCGCTTAACTTGAATGAGAAGCTTTTAATTAGCTGCTAACCTGAGTTGCAAGCATTACTTTATTCTCTATGTTGTCAGGAGCCCATCAATACACTCCTGACGTTGTCCATTTTTATTGAAACAGCATATTTCTTCTTATTTCAAGCTTTGCTCAATTCTACAAGCTTTTTTTGTTTTAACTCACGAATTTCTCACAAGCAGATCACAATTTAACGGTAGGTTTCAATAATTGCTGTGGTAAAAACGCATCAACACACAGATCACACATCATTCAGGGTGTAAATATTTTGGAAGTTTGCCGTTTCGTTGAAATCAATCATGGTATGTGCATGTTTTCAAAACACATCTCAGTCGCCTTAGTACGCGTCTGCAGTAAGTCTGGAAGCAGTTTTAGTGGCGGCCAATTTATTTTCTTTAAATCATAATATTAACAATAATAATAATAATAATAGTGGTTTATTATAAGGGCTTCCAGCAGGTGGCTCTTCACCTTATATATAAACTAGGTACAATAAAAGCCATATATACTTCTGTATAGAAGAAAGAAATATATAGAAATGTACACATATATAATATCCAAAAGAAGGTAATTGAAGTATTAAAACGATAAATATCTATGACTAATAAAAAACGTACCTTATGACAACAACAACAACAACAATAAAATATATTGAAATATAACAAACAAGAAGGAATTCATATATGAGAATTACTCTCTATTAAGAAACTTTTAAGCTTCCTACAAAATTGATCAAAATCATTGCAGTTATTTTAACAGTGAAGGGTCCTAAGCGCTTACAGTGAATAACGGTTTTTCTAGACTGTGGTACAGTGCATGATCTACCTCTTTGTCATCTTCAGGAGGTACTAACCACAAGGGTATCCAGATCGGAAAAGAATCTGTTCAGACCTTATTTTGCCTATCGTAATAATGTAAGGATAATTGCCAAGATTTCCAGTGGGCCGCTAAAGAATCTTACTACATTCTTCATCATCAGCATCCAACAACATCGGGTTCGTTACCTGAGTCAAATCCCCCTCCCCCCCTCCCCCCCCCCGTTCTACTCTCTGGCCCACTCCCACTGCGCTTTCCAGTTCCAATAAATCTGCATTTCATTTACAAAAATCGCTCCTAAACGCTGCCACATACTACTCCTATAACAAGCCATTCAACCTCATCCGTATAACTAGCCGGTGGAGTTTGTCGCAGGAGAAAATTAAATGTTTTCAGTTGGCGCAGTGCTGTTAGCTTATAATATCATGGGTACCAAATTACTCCTCAATTTTGACGGGACATCTCAGCGTTAATTTATAGTCACATGTGAAATTACAATGTTGTTATGGCAACTTCTCCTACGGTGCAAACGTAAGCCGAAATTTGTCACTCATGATATTAATAGGTAATCCGATGGTATACTGGTGAAATTAGGAAATAATTTCACTTGCTTTTTGTCCAAAATCAAATTATTTCCCTCGTCCAAAGGCTCGGGAAATTATTAGAATTTGGACAATTATTCCCTTATTATAATTATTCCTTAATTTCACTCTTCACAATTTGACACACATACTTATAACCTGGAGCCCATCGCTTGACTCCTGGTATCGTACATTAATTGCAGTACGAACACGTAAAAGACAATTTCGCTAAAAATTTCTATTTGACTCCGATTTATGGAGAAATTAGTAATGGTAATAGGACTGAGTGGAGTCCAATTCTGTCTGTAATCATACGAGTGATCAACAAAATCGGACGACCGCGTAGCGGGAGTCCGATTTAATAATTAATAATAATAATTTTATTAATTTATACTGCGCCTTTTAGCATGGAAATGATCAAAGGCGCATTACATATACAATATTAAAACCTTAAAATATTAAGTAATGGTCCGCGTAAGAACTAGGCCAAAGAACAATAGGCTAGTGCAATAGCTCTAACTTTTGATTGGCGCATAGAACAATGCTAATATTTGACCGTGAGGTAGACAGGAGGGACCAGGGGAAAACTAAGGAGAAAAATGTTGTTTATGTCGGGTTTTTCATTGTTTTTTCGGTGATTTTTGGCCGTCCACCAATCAGATTCGTCGATTTAATTGATATTAACAATTAAGAGTTCACACTTTTGAATCGATTTTGCGTTTGACCTGCCTAGTTCTTACGCGGACCATTACTTAAAATATACTGAATATATACATATTTTTACATTACTGAATATATACATGATTTGTTTAATCACGAGTATGCTTGCAGACCAAATTGGACGACACGAAGTCTTATTATCAATTAATCATAACTTTAACAAAATTTGTAATACATAAACGTCTTTTTTTTAAATCAAAACGCATGAAATTCCAAGATTTTTTTTGCTAGCAGTGATCGAAAAAAAAAGCCATTTAAGAGCGCGCGTGATGGCGCGTACTGTCCAATTACTAGGGACTTTAAGCAGCGAGAACGGCAACGGCGACGGCGACGGGAGAGGCCTCCGGGAAAACCCAAATCTCATAATGCGCATGTCTGGCGGAAAATATCTTGCCGTTGCCGTTACGTCGGAACGTGAATAAAGGCATTCTCCGGTTGTATGAAAACGTGAGTACTAAAATCCCATTTTCTTTGCTATTTTGTCGTAAATAATGAAATTTAAACAATGAGTGACTACTGAAAAGTCTAAATATACTTTATAATCATTTTTTATCAGAAACGTTTGTCCCCTTGGTAAAGGGGAAAGCGCAACTGAAGACCAAAGCAAAGCAAATTAAGTTCTTTGTTTGAAAATGAAATTACCCGTGGAGAATTTTTCTCGTTTGTTTGGCCTAGCTACATAACTGAAGTTATATGAAGTAAGCAGTCATGAATTGATTAAAATGATTTGACTTCAAAGCCAAAACCTTTCTGTCGCTGTCTAGACCAAGTTCCAAGGTGAATTAACAGCGTCGCTTGGCCCATTTTACTTTCAGTTAACTTGCAATCGTAGGAATTAAATAAACTGAAGCGTCTTTGAAAAATTTCTGATCAAACTTTATAATGTGTGCTACGAATACATGTTACATTTGACAACAGACCTGATCTAAAAATTGAACTTCGATAATTCACATATCAGAACTCTTGTGTTGTTGTTTGTAAACTTTATATTTCGCTGTTTTATTTATTTCGTGTATGTGTAGATGTGATTGAAATAACGACCGAAGGAATTCTCAGTTCTCTAATCCACGCTGTTTTGCTAAATTTCAACCCCTCTACTTGTCAGGCGAACTTAACTGGTTAACTGGCGTGCTATGACTGCCGTCCCAGTTTCGCGGTATCGTGCTTAACTGCTTTAAAGCTCGCGCCACGACCGCGTTCTCTCCCCAGTCTTTTCGCTGTTCCGACGTCACCGTTCCCGTTCCGGTTCTCGTTGCTTAAAGTCCCTACTTAGGCATGACGCGTACTGTCCTATTAAGGCTGAAATCAGGGCAGTTGATAGCCAATCAGATTTGAGAATTTTATTATAGTTATGATTAATGACAAAAAAGGCGAGTAGCTGAGCAGTTTTTTGCTCTGTGTAGGTGAAATTGGAAGGCTTAAGAACAAGGTCATGTCCCTTGAGCAGAGGCTATGGAGTTCTACTGAAAAACTGAAACTCATCAAAAACCAGGTACGTTTCGAGCACAAGTATACTATGTCGCGACAGACTGGGATCCAGCATATCGTTACTATAATTATGCAGAAACAAAACCGCGAAAAGTAAAATTAAATTCGACTGTCCAAGACATAATAACGAGGGAAAGGGTGAAAAGCCCTGAGACAGCTAAAATTTCGCAGATAAGAAACTACACAATACGTTTGAGAATTCTGTAAGTTAATAGTCTAGCGGACTATTAAAATTGATGGAAACACGGGGCGAATTATCAGGGGGCTTTTTTAGAATAATTCGTTGACCGAGCGAGTGGCAAGGTTTATACTCGTTTGAGCCACGTTTCCGGCGTGGAGTACAGCCAAATATGGGCTATATAGGTATGTGCCGCTGTGAACGGTATGGTTTTCAAACAGTTTACTATAGCAAAGGGTATATAAATCAGAGCGTTTGGGTCTAGAATAAGGTATCATTTTTCACGAAACTGACCAGTTGGTTGAAGATTTAAAAAAAAATCAACAAGTATAAATAAATATTTTTTGAGAGAGAAATGATTGTGGTGTAAGGTTTTGTTTTGGCTAGACTGTGTTAGTGACCTCAGTCTCTGGAAAACAGCTACTCTAGAATAGGAGTGATTTGGGGGGTTTACTCTAGTATAGGGTAGCAAAATTCAGCTGAACCAGCTCTGGTATATGCTAAGGGTTCTAGGGTTCCAGCGGCACATCCCCACCCAGAAATTCCTAAAGTACCCCCCCCCCCCACACCAGGGCCACGTTGTACTGCCTCATGATTTGGCCCTGAGAGACCTTCAAGTATAACGGGTAAAAGGGTCAAAGTAAGGGCACATTGTAAACATGAAGGTTTGACTCAGTGTTTAAGGTTAGAGCCAATTTTTGGGGCTTAAGAGTTGACTCTGAGAGAGAAAGGGTTGAGAATTACAGCCATTTTACACTGGTCAAGGTTTAAATGTGATATTGAAAGGGTTAACAGTTAGAGCCACACAATATGGCTCAAGGTTTCCCCTTGCGAATTAAAGACTTTCTGCTACGTCGGGCGAGTGTAAGCCGGGTAAAAGGTTGGAGCCACATTTTAAGGCCGGTAGTTTTTAATTCTGGCCGTGAAAGGGTAAAAAGTTAGAGACAAATTATATGACTCAAGGCTTGTCTCTGAGATTGAACGTGTTAAAAGTTAGGGCCACTTTGTATAGCTTAAGCCTTGACTATGAGAATTGAAGGGTCACAAGTTACAACAGCATTCCGAGACTTGAGGATCAACCCTGGGAGTGAACCGATTACGAATTAGCCTCAGAGTAAAGTTGCATAACAGTCCCGACCACCAAAAATTAGATTGGAGTTATCAACAATAACAATAAGTTATACATAAGAAAGATATTAAAGAAGCTTTCTTCTCGAGCGTTCTTCCTTCGTCATAGTGTACAAGATCCGAACAAGAAGTTTGTAGAATTTATATAGTTTAAATGAAGAATTTAATTTAGGCCGGAGCTATTCAATTGGTCACAGTGGGACCAAGATCGTGACACAAAAAATAGAGCAAGCGTTGTCTATAACTTTCTCGCAATCTGATTGGTTTATTCCCAAAAATGAGCTTTTCTGATTAGCTATTACAACAAGAAAAACTCTCACAAGAACTTTGAATCGAGCGAAGCGACCGTAAAGTTAAACTATTATTTACGAAACTTCAACTGTTCATATACTGCAAATATTCAAGCAGAATTATAATGACTTTCCAGAATTATAATGACTTGGGAACACCTTTAAGTCAACCCCGTTTGAGAGCGTAAAAAGGCATTGCGTGACATAATGGCGCGAGCAGCGTTGCCTGGACTCTTATCGACAACGGCCAATAAGCCAACCAGATTGTGAGATTAGTAGCAATTGTGGTGTTCGCTATTGCCTGAGTATTTCATGGTAAAAGTCTTAAATATGCGGCGAGCTCGCCTCGTTTTTGTACACTCTCTTTTTGGTTCACTGATATATAACATGCATTGACCCGTATTACGTTTATTTTTGTTTCAAGCTTGATGGAGACAGTCAAGGAGACGAGGATAAAGGAAAGCAAGCAAACGCAATTCCTCTGGGTAAGATTTAAGGTGAAGGCTGGCTTTCGTGCATTATGCTCACGTTTACTGAACATAAGTTTATGTTACACCATAGTCAAATCACTTAATATATAAAATCAAAGAATTGAACAAAATGGTCCTGTTTTCTAAAAGGAAACGAAGATGTATAATCTATTTCTCTCTGTAATTCGGGATATCATGATCAGAGCCGTTCTCAACAGTAAACTGAACAGTACCACAGCAAAGTACAGTTCAATCGCCTTTACAAGAACACTTACAACACTTGGTTCTATTCACAGATAAAATGTAAAAATAAAACTCGTTATAGTATAACACAAAGCACCACAGTACAGTACAGTTGAGTAGCCTTCAAAACACTCACTGTATGGTTTGATTTATGATGAAATAGTCAACCATCCTTAATACTAAAACAGACAGTACCATAGTGTGATGCTCTGTTCACTGAGTAGCAGTTTCTAAAGAATGGTCTCACTTTATAATGAAACAAAGTATACCACTATATCATACTGTTCAGTAGCATCCATAGAATGGTCACACTGCTTGGTTTGATCTACAGATGGAAAAACCCTAAACCCACACTGTACAGTAAAGCAAAAAATAGAGTATCACAATAAAGTACTGTGTAATAACTTTTCAAAGAGTGCTAACACTGCACGATGTGATACACAGGCGAAAAAGTTAGAGCCACACTGTATAGTAATATAAACAGTACCCCAGTATCGGACAATTTTTGGGCCTATTCAAAGAAAGGTTGCCATGCATGGTTTGATCCACAGATAATATAAATATCGTAAAACCAACACTGTATAGTAAATCAAATAATATAGTATCACAATACAGTATACACCACAATAGATTTCGAAAGAATAGTCAGTCTGTATATACGCAATGATAGACAGGTGCTAAAATACTTTATCAAACGAGTGGATAATATACACTTAATGCATGGTTCCAAGGGAAACTAGTTAGTTTTGTTTTTCCGAAAGTCCTGATGTTTCCCGAGACGAAGTCGAGGGAAACATCAGAACTCGAGGGAAAACGGAACTAGCTAGTTTCCCAAGGGACCATACTTTAAGTGCTTTGTTATATATTTAGACTTTCCCTTAAACAAAATATTAATATAGCAAAAACAAACAAACAAAGACGGCACAACTGGCACACGGGCAACAACTGTGCAATTGTATCCCGTTAGGGATACATTTTAATTTGATCGGAGGCTCGTGACCAAGAATCAAGCAATCACAGTGCTCGTTTTGTTGAGTGAAAGTCTACGTATATAACAATTTAAGTTGTACCAGTTTAAGAATAAAAGGAGAGCTGACATTTCCAGCGTCAGCCCCTTGTCTGAGCGAATAACGACATGCTAACGGTCGAAATGTCAACTGCCCCTTTTTGTTTTACGATGGAACAACTTCCGTTGTGGACTCATTTGGTAAACTATTTTTACTCTGTTTAAGCTTTTGCGGGAGTTGTACTTCCATTACAATTTAGTAAAAGCTACTTGTAGACTAATGCATATGCCGCAATCTGATTGGCTCAGCTACTGCAGATTATCAGCCATTAGACAGCACCTGGTTGAAGATCTTTTCCAAAATGGCGACGTATGGGCGCTTTTAGCAAAGTTTCGCTTGAAGATTGGGTATTTTGGTGTTTTTTTTTTTCACCGATACATGACTTGTTTATTATGATTTTTACTTAAACATTCGCTCTCGATTTCTTTGAGGTGATATTTGATTCGGCCTTCGGCCTCATCAACTATCACCCCATAGGAATCTCGAGCTCGTAATCTAATTGTTAAGTAGTACCTTTTAGAAGGAACCCGGTCACACTAGAATAGAATACAGACCTACTAGAAACAAATCTGAGACTGTTGGGTTTATCTAAGCACGTGAAACTAACTGCTGTTTAGCGAAATGCTAATAGATTTCAATCTTGTGTAGGTCGTTACCTTCAGGATGAACAGTTTGCTGACACGGGGGAGGAGGTGGTTGATGAAGATGACCAAGAGCTACACCACAATGAAGAGAAAGATCGATATCAATACCACACTTAATACACTGTTACGTCACCTAGCCATGAGGCATGCTTTGTCGACCGTGTTTATGGTCGTGTCGAGCAAATCTCGACCGCCATCATTATATATCATCATTATCGTCGTCGTCATTACTGCATCCCTTGTAGCAAAGTGATAACACAAAATGTGACGAATGGTGCATGCATACGAAAGAAGTAAAAAAAAAACTGAAAATTAGGAGTGGCGAACACTTGTCCTCCCTGGCAGTAAACCAGCTAAATTGTCAAAACACATCAACAGTGCCTTTTTAGGCACAATGTTGTAACACAGACCAGCAATTGCTACGGAAAATGAAAGAGACGATTAACATTGGAAACATTGAAGCAAACCCGCGACACAAAGTTGAAAAATACATTTTTTACCATGAAATCCGATAGATAGAAGCTTAGAGCTTACCAACCCCATTTATTACAAAAAGTGGATCAAACCTTACGTAATGCAGCTTTTTATTTCCATTCCAAAAGGCATTCACATCAGCTGAATTAAGTTTGTAAGCTGAATTATTTTATAAGGATGTCATTGAGTTCAAAGAGCGTACTTGAACAAACTTTTGTAAATACTGAAACAGTGACTGGCAGTTTCTTTGAAATGCTCTGTTTTATGAGGAAAGTATTTGTATGGAAAAAGTAAAAGCAGGATAAAAAAAACTACAACCCGGGATAAAACATGTAAAAAGTACCTTAAACAACTAGTGTACACTTATTTAACCAGCAGATTTTTGTCAGGTAAACATGGTCATGATCATTGTGCAAGCCAAATAACTTGAATACGAAAGAAATAGATCAGGAAAAGACTGATGCTATTTTAATGTGCAAGCTAATGTAGGAAATATGTGGTCATACGAAAGAAATAACACAATCGCGGATTCTGAGTCCAATAAGAATTGGTGCCAGATGCAAAAAGTTTGTGAAGCCTAAACTGGCTTTTGTATTACCTTAAGTATGAAAAATCTTTAGATTATGTAGCGGGACATATATAAAGAGGGAAATAGAAGTTTCTTTGTTTCACGTATGTGCTATGTTTCTTGCAGTCACTCACTGAAGGTACCACATTTACCATACCAGTCTGCACGTTTTTTTTCTCTAGAAATCTTGAGCATCCAGGCTGTAAAGCCTAAAGCGCATGGTCAACAGCGGTAGAAATCCTGCATTTTCCCAATTTACGATACACTGCTTGTGTTGATGTTTCTTTGGTCTTAGTCTTCTGATACTTGGCTCCACATTTGAGGGACGTCCTGTACGTTTGGGAGGAATGGAATCACGTCTACAGCACAAACTGCCGGAATTGCCAAGACGTGAAGAAATCAAAGCAGTTATTCCACCAGGGAATCGTGCACGATATTGGGTTAGCTCAATATAACTTTCTTCCTCTAGAGAGGGGTGGCTTGTCAAACAAGTACGAAGGCAACCTATTTTACGGGGGGATGGCTTAAATTCTTGATCTGAGAGGAGTGGCTAGTTAGGAAGGGCAGCTGGGGGGCTAATTTAGGGGGGGGGGGGAGATGACTTATTAAAGGATTTACGCTATGCTTTTAGTTTGATGCTCCATGCGTAGATCAGGCATTGTTATATCAGGAGGGAGGTACAATTGCTGAATTGTCTCCCGCTCGAGATATATAATATTTAATAGACTTTCACTCAACAAAACGAGCACTGTGATTGCTTGATTCTTGGTCACGTGCCTCCGATCAAATTTAAATGTTTCCCGACCGGGATACAATTGCTCAGTTGTTGCCCGCGCGCCAGTTGAACCGTCTTTGTTTGTTTTTGCTATATTTTGTTTAAGGGAAAGTCGAAATATATAACAAAGCACTTAATGTATGGTCCCTCGGGAAACTAGTTAGTCTTGTTTTCCCCGAGTTCTGATGTTTCCCTCGACTTCGTCTCGGGAAACATCAGGACTTTCGGGAAAACAAAACTGTTTCCCGAGGGACCATACATTTTTATAATAGCAGTTCATATTTAGTTGCGTGGCGGCTCGAAAAGAGAAATCTATATGATTAGCCAACGGATGATGGAGTGACCACAACTAAACAAATAAAAACAACCTCAAACATGGAGCACTGTGTTGCTTGTCATTTTGTTAGTTTTCTGTGTCCTCCTTTCAATTAAAATGTGGCACACAAGGACCGGATCGGGCGTAACTGAAAAATTGAGACGAAGTGACAGAAAATATTTAAATTGAGCGATGAATTAACAAGAAGCCTAAGATGACAAGTGCTATACCTTTCATTATAAGCTGAATGCTAAACGCTATGTTCTAGAACAGACAAAAAAACTATGCGGATCATGCAATGAGCAAAACATTTTTGCGGCTATATTTTCAAAACAACTAACCTTTTCTCGATGGGTTCCGACAAGGGATTACAGCGTGCGTTGTGAATTGCAACAAGGGCAGTATTTAGCACATCCGTATCTACGCACACGAAGCGAAGCGCACTATTACTTAAAATAGATTTGTCAGCGTGAGATCCCATAAGACCCCCCGCACAGAGTCAGACAAGCATTGCGATCAAAACAAAGCAAATGTATGAGCTGGAGCCGCGGTTGTGAACCTAGAAGCGAAAATTTTAGTCAATTCTTCGGTTTATCATTCTAGAAATAAGAAAAATGGTGGTCACCAAACACTGCTGTTGGGGTGAGTGCAAAACAGACTCAAGATATCCAGAAAAATGGCAGGAATCGCTAAAAGAGTTGGAGAATTCGGGGCAGAAAGTATTTATACCTTTCCCGAAACCGGCGAAAGACCTCGCAAAGTGCAAGCGTTGGATAGTGGCTTGCTCAGGGGAATTCTTTAGGGAGAAAAACGTTAAGAAAACACGTACATTTGTGCTCTTCACTGGCCCGGAGGAAAAGGTACCACAGTCGAGTTTTCAGACCCGCGCAAAGCAAATCTCACACCGAAACAAGCAGGACGAGCGTCTGCTCCAAAGAGAAAGGCCTCAAAATCGAGAGAGGAGCCGGTGACAAAGCAAAAAAAGGTAATTAAAGAGAACTATGGCGAGCGATCAGATAAGTTTTTGAAGTTTATGCCGACTGACGATCGGGAATAACTTGAGTCTAGCACCACCGATGCCATCAGTGAATCAACAACATTTGAGGAAGATCAAGTAATGTGTGATATGACGCGCAAGCACGTGTATGAGAACTTGTCGGGGAAGCTGGTTTCGGATCAAGAATCTCAGACTGTATATTCAAAATACCAGTTGCCTGCAAAGGTCGAATCCATGATTCTGAGAACGAAGTTTCCACTTCGAGGCTTCCGCCTCCCAAAATAGTAAGTACTTTGTCTTACGAAAACATTGTGCGGGATGCAGTTCTCACGAAACACTTCATTGGCCTCACACCTTCGCAGTTCGAGGTTTTACATAATTTTCTAGACGCGGTTTGGCCTTTGGAGACCATCCACTATTGGACCGGAAAAGATTGTCCTGCAAAGAGTCCTAAAAGTGATTTTTTTTTTTAAGGGAGAAACTGTTTATTTGCCTTCTGAGGCTGAAGAGAGGGTTCACTGTCAAGACCCTCTCAGGTCTCCTCAGTACTCCAGACAGAATGATTGAACAATCGCATGTCCGAAAAATTTTCACTACCTTCATCCAGTTGATGTATGTAACGTTCAGGGACATGCAAAACTTTATGTTTCCACAGCGGGCCCAACTAAGCAAGTTCCATAGTTGAAAAGGTCGAAAAGCGAAGGTATGTTTTGCGATGGGAAACCACGCCAGCCAGTGGATGGAACAAACGGAAGCGAATTGAAGCTACAATTTGTCTGTAACTTTGCATTTTCTTTGAAAACTTTTTGCGGAGAACCATTTGCCATCGTCGATGATTTCCGCTATTGATACAGTCGTTCACACGTTTCAGTAGCTCATCTCGTTTTCCGCTCAATTTTAATCCCCTGCACTTTAACCACCGCTTCAGCTGGCCAACAGTGTATTCTTCTGGTTCTCTTTCAAATTTATAGCCTGGAAAGTCGTCTTCGTCGCTGAGAAAATAAAAGATGGAAGTAAACCGCTTGCCATTCACACATTCCCCTTTGTCTGACTCACGACGGGGGTCTAAAATTTCGTGACTTCATTAGTGCGCTTCGCTAAACTAAACTTTGCGTGCTCGGTTATGCATTCAACCCCTGACTCGTCGATCTTTTGATTGAGGGCCTCCAGTTCTTGACAGCAAAAACATTCATCGGCCGTCGACATCGCAACACAATTGCCCCCACAAATGCACCATTCGGTGTTTTCAACTCTAATATCGAGATTGGGTTCGCCGCCTTCTTCGTCTCTTTCTTCCTCCGAGTCAACTGGTGTCTTCACCAGGAGGATAGGTTGGCTCAAACTGAAATGGTTGTACACCAATCATGTTGTGGAAATCAGCGAGACAATCACGCTATCGCGACTAGCGCTTGTTTTTTTCCGGTTTACGAAATCGATGTCCCCCTATCATACGTCATAGCATACCGCTGACAAGCATTATGAGCCCGCAATAAAATTCCCCAAAAAGCGGGAAAAACGATGTTTCAAAGCTAATTTTCTTGCGAAAACCAAGAAATGGACAGTAATAACTATTTTAACTCGACTTTACTTATGTAAGGTTTTCTCAAAAAAAGTGTTACAAAAAATTACAATTTTTCCCTTCAGTTCTCCTTTAAATATAAAGTAATGTTTGTGGTCTGGCGTGTTTCGTCCAGATTGAAAGGTTTGACCAACTGGTGGGTTAGAGAAGGGATTGCATATTACCCAGCTGTTTAAAAAAGAAGGGTAATGGCCGAATAGTGTGCATGGCATATGTATTTTCCGCTGGTATGAAGTTTATGTAGT